>MU867068.1:272690-481465 GCA_033725935.1 Cladorrhinum sp. PSN259
GTGTATGGTGTATGGTGTATGGTGTATGGTGTATGGTGTATGGTGTATGGTGTATGGTGTATGGTGTATGGTGTATGGTGTATGGTGTATGGTGTATGGTGTACGGTGGGTGAGGTGGTGCTTTAAAAAAAAAAAAAAAAAAAACACAATCTTTGTTTAGTTCGTTCATTCACGGAGATTTCTTTTCCAAAATTTGGGTGAGATTACTAAAGTATTGTTCTTGTGAGATACCGGAATTTGTGTGTGAAAATAAAAGGGATAATGATTTGGATCCTGGGATGATGGATGGCTGGTGGTATGGTTGGGTTAGTATGTACCCTGCTGGGTATCATCATCTCTAGTCACGGTGTGTGTGTGTGTGTTTGTGTGTGTCTCCCGCCCTGGAATGAATGAGAATCCGTTTGAGTGATATAGACGTGGTCGTTGACAAAGATATAGAGGAGAGGTTATTTTTTTAAAGAAATTAAATCCGATTGCCTTTGGTGATGTTGTTCACCAGGTAGGTAGGAGCGGTGCTGCACATGCTTAACAAAAGTTTGTTGGTAAAGGATGAAACTAAAACTTGAGAGAGTGTAATGATGAAAGTCGCAGAAACCAGATTAAAAGGGGTGAATCTTTTGTGGTCTTGGATCCCATGGGTTAACTGTGGTTTGTAGATACTGAGATAGTAGTATGTGTGTAGATTGTTCACAGGAGCTGTCGTATTCGATTATTTTTCGCTACAATTCACTGTAGTCTCAGTATCCTTAAAGTCAAGTTTTCTAGTTCATTGATTCTTGATCGTCATGCCAAAATGACTGAACGGAATCTACCTCCTATCCCTTATGGTTTTCCTCTAACCAGTTTACATAGGTATCCCCCCTCCCTTCCTTCCGATGACGCACTTTCTTTGTTCACTTGAAGTTGTTGGTACCTCCCAAATGTCGAATACACTCATTTACTGGGTTCCATGACTAACCAAGTTCCGGAACTTATTGATGACCCTCTCAATCCCATCACACCCCATCTTGAGCACATCCATCCTGGGTCCGTACGAAAAGCGGACAAAGTGATGGCAGGGACTATCAAACAAATCCCTACGTCTCGCGGGGTTCAAATCGAAGAAGATACCGGGGACGACAATGACTTTTTCCTCCAAGCAAGCCTGGAAGAAGTTGAGCCCGTCAGCGATTGGAGCGGGCAAGTTCTCAAGGTTGAGCCAGATGTAGAAAGTGGAATCGGGGGTATGCCGGATGACGAAGCCCATTTTCCTAAGACGGTCAATGACATAATCCCGCTTCTGGCGGAAATGGGTTTGAAGGGCAATCATTTCCTTCTTGACTAGTTCCGGCTCGAGCATCGGGATGGCTGCTTCCTGGAAGGGGACGTTGGTACCGCCGTCAAGGTAGGAACCGCAAGAGCCAATACTAGTGATGGAAAGTCAGTTTGAGATTATAAACAGTGAGAAGAATTAAGAGGGGACGAACGCCTTGATGAACTCCTTGGGGCCGAGAATCCACGCGACACGCCAGCCGGGAAGACGGAAACGCTTGGTGAGACCGTCGATGATGAGTACATCATCTTCGTCAACGTCAATTACGTTCTCCTGTAGGATGGGTTAGTGTTTTGGTGAGAAGAGCGAACGGTTGATGGTGTGAAGACTTACTGCAGCGCTAATGGTAGTACCATCACAGTTGCTAGTATAGTTGTATCCAGAATAGAACTCATCGCTGACGAGTGTGGCACGCTCGCGGCAGATGTCCTGAATTTCGGCCAACTCGGGGTTGGCAACGACGAGACCGGTAGGGTTACGAGGATTGGAGGTGATGATCACGCTGGTACCGCGGGCAATCTCCTCGGCGATCTTCTCCGGGTGGATATGATAGCCATCCTCTTCCGAGAGCGGGACGGGGATCGCGGCGAACTAGCAATGCGTTAATTAAACTATTCTGGCGTTTTAGGAGAATTAATGTCCATACGTTCTTGAAGAGAGAGAGCATCTCGTTGTATGCTGATCCCCAAGGTCAGTTATTGTGACTTGAGAGTTGTTGCTCATAATAGCTTACCAGTATAATCCGGAATGAAGAAGCCAACATAGGCATTGTTGAGGACGGCAGCAATACGGATCAGACCAGCACGGCCACCTGGAACAATGGCGACGTTCTCCCAGGTATATTTAGATGCCTTTCCCTGGCGGTGCATCTCATTGTAGAGATGAGCAACAGCCTCTCTCAGGGGCTTGATGCCTGCAGTAGGGCCATACTCGCGGGAATTGAGGCTGATATCAATGCTCTTGGGACGTTTGAAGCAGCCCTCGATGTCATCCTCGACTTCGGGGGCACCTTGGCCTAGATTAGCCCACTTATCGGGCTCTTCCAAGAAGCCATGCTCTGCCGCCCGCTCGGTACACCACACAACACCGGTGGATGCTCTGGTGGCGTCGAGACCAGCGTGGGGAAGATGGCTGTCAACGCGGTGTCAGTGCCTAAACGACGGGTGAATGATACAGCAAATGTCACAAGGTCATACCCTTCATGAGCAGCGCGGAATTGACGGTGGATCTTGCTGCTGGCCTCTGGAGTACAACATGATCAGCCTCTGTTCGGGGTAATTCCCTCCAAGCCCCAATGACAATTTATGTGTATCCCATACCGTTGAGACCACCCTCAGAGGTGGAGAAGCGACGAGCAGGTCGAGGCACACCGGTGTTGCGGTTGATGCTAAACTTGCGATTGCCAAACCCCAAGATGCTGGACATGGTGGCGGTTGGGCAACTCTAAGTTTGCCAAAGCTTGGTTGCAAATGTAAAGAATTGGTAAAAAAGAGAAATAGCTGCCGAGCCCAATGTCAAATAATGGTTGCAAGTTGGGTCAATTTAAAGCAATGGAGAATGGGTAAAGGCTCCAATGTTATGTTACCTGCCACACTCGGGTCCTGCGAGAGGCAAAGTGTGGCAATGATAGGTCGCAAAACGCGTTCCAGGTTTAGGAATGCCCCACTGAATCGTCAACAACTCACCATAAGAATTCTGCAGCAGAAGAAGAAACTCACATTTTGCAGCTTTTTGGGGTAGGTACCCAACGTATTGGGATGAGCCAATGGCCTTCACCGCAAGATTGCAAGATACACACGATGCAGCCCGCCAGGAACGTGGACATCCTAGTGGCCAGGAGTTGTCCGAAGCTGCGAATGGGATGACTGAGATGACCATCCTCGAATATCTACCACTCCGTGCAGAAAGATAAACAATAGCGCAGTATCGCGAAATCCCACAGAATTATTTGACATGGTGCTACCGTCGATCCATGTGGTGCGAGTATCGAAGACCCGCAGAACGAGTTCCTGGAATCGGCAGTTCTATGGCCGTTATTGTGCTACTTCTTTCCTCAGGATCGTTGCATCGACCCAGCATTACGAGAATCACGTTTCGGGCGGGACTTTCGAGCTCCAATGAACGACTTCATGGTCTGAGGATTGAAGAGGGGGGACACCACGAAGCTCAAGCCGTGGATCCAGAACCCCTCATGTCGATCGTCAACCCCACTGCCAAGTTTCAGCCCAGGTGGGGCTTTCAGCTTGGTGGGGAAGACGTCGAAGCACAGGGCAGGAGATGATCCCGGAAAAGCTTCAGCTTTCCCCTGCCAAGGAAATACGAGGCCTCTCACCGGCAGCTGTGTCTTTTGGCATTGTATAAATGCTGTGAAACTCCCATCTTCCGATCATTCCGGAACTTCCTTGTCATTGTGAAGTCAGCAGTAAAACACTGCACAACATCGACCTCTCCGACAGGCTCAACCGCTTATCTTCCTGCTGTTGCGCGTTCCTCCCGGCATCGGGCCTTCCCAATTCCCATCCACCACCAGACGGAAATTGTAACTCGGCTTGCAAGTTCATTCTGGATCTCCTGATTTTATCGGCCGACCACGATACAGTGGCTGGCTCGGTCACAGCGAGACGACACACCCGAGCATGAGGGCTTAGAATTGGCTCCGGTACGCCTTGAGCTGGCCAAAGGCCCAATGACCACAAACTTTGGTTTTCCGTGAGTTGCGCCTCTGAAGGCTTTCACCTCGTTAGCTCGTTAGCCCCTTGGGGCAATTCAGGAAGTTCGTGATATCGATTTTGACCCGACCCGACCTAGACCGAGGGAGGACTCGGCGGGGGCTTGTCACGCCAAGGCTGCTCTCTCTTTTCGAGAAGCTCTCCGGATATTCGTGGGAAAGGGTTGTTTGGTTCTGAACGATAGCCATAGGCTCTCATTGCACCGCCCATGGCGGTTTCAAGGGCACAACTTCAAACCGCTAAGATCAAGAGAAAAACTCTCATAGTTATCCCAAAGTGTGTCATTTGCCGTCCGGGCCACCCTCATGACTTGCATACTTCTTTGAGCCGCAGGGGCACTGCCCTTGCACGCACCGCGAACCATAGCGCCATTGTTAAGGGAAGCGAGGAATTTGTGTTAACATGTTAACATCCGTACAAGATACCCCGCATTTTTGGGCTGAGCCAAATGATCACTTGCCATTGGCCTCACCACAGCCCCCAAAAGTGACCCATCTTGGACTTTCACAAGACACAATGTTCCAATCTGTGTGGCAGCTTATTGAGAGTACGGCCTGAGGCAAGAGACAAGGCTGACTTTATCAGGCGCCAGAAAGGCTTACCCCTCTTTGAGACATACCTATGTCTGTTTGTTCATAAAGACCTTTGATGTTTTCATCTCGTGTGAACACATCGTACCTGCCCTTGCATTGACAAACACAGAACTTAGTACTCCACAACTTAGACCGTTTTCCAAAATGGCAGACCTAAATCTCTCCACCTTTCTTCACCCAACAACCGAGACCTCTCGCTCTCGCGCATCCTCTGTCTCCTCAACTATGTCAAGAGACAGCAAACGCAGTGTATTTGGCAGCATTAGAGACAAAATCAGAAGATCTCGATCACCATCACCCGCACCGAACACAATGGGCTGTGCTCCTTCCCACACAGCTCAACCAGTTCCCGGGCCCGGCCCCGCCGACGTTAACGCGGCTATCCCACCCCCGCCTTATTCCGAACTTACCAGCAATATCAATGATAACAACAGCAATAACCCCTTCATCAATATCCAGAGTGCTTACCCGGCCCGTTCGGTCTCGCCGGCGCCATCTCAATCCTCCGCCATGTCGGACCGGAGCATCACTTCCCCAGATGACCCATATGCCTTCCTTAGTCTCTTCGACACCATCTTTCTCATCGACGACAGCTCCTCCATGACCTTGGAAAGCCGCTGGAAGGAAGTCAAGGGAGTTCTCCGCTCCATCGCACCAATCTGCACATCCCACGATACCGATGGCATCGATATATACTTTTTAAATCATCGCAACTCCAAGCACCCCGAAGACGGTGCAGGCTACCGCGGCATCCGCTCAGCCAAGGAGGTCGAGGATCTCTTTGAGAACAAGGTGAAGCGTCCAAACGGATGGACGCCCACCGGTACTAGAATCAACGAGATCCTCCAGCCTTATCTGAGGAACTGGAAGGCGGCAGCCGACAGGACGCGCAACCCTGAGAGTTGCGGGGTAAAACCGATCAACATGATTGTCATCACTGACGGGTCTCCCACTGACGATCCCGAGTCCATCATTATCAGCATTTCTAAGAAGCTAGATAGTTATCAAGCTCCGCCTCATCAGGTAGGTATACAGTTCTTCCAGGTCGGTACGGATAAGGAAGCCACGATAGCGCTCAAGGAACTGGATGATGGCTTGGCAGTGGCCGGCGGCGGGTGCAGGGATATTGTTGACACTGTTTCATTTGACGGTCGGTCACGAGGAACGAAGGTGCTTTCTGCTGATGCGATACTCAAGACTGTTCTTGGCGCTGTCGTCAAGAGACTGGATCGTCGGCAGGTAGGGCCCAGTGGTCCTGGGGGATACCTCTCGCCTCGTTAGGAGCCTGGCGTTGATCGTGGGAATCCTGCTTCGGCTTCGTATGACGGAGGTCCCAGTTACCAGCAGCCGCCGAGAAAGGCTTGACTGGAGCTGACATGGGTTATTCGAGTAGTTTCTTTTGCCTCTTTCACTTTTGAACTTGTCTTGCTTGGCGCTTCTTTTTCTCCTCAAGTCTCAAGACATGCTACGTTTTTGTGCAGGATCTTCTCCTGTACAATTAACGAAACCGGGTGGTCGGTTTCATTCCAGCCATAGAGGGAGGGATATCGGGTGGCTTTGTTGATCGCTTTAGTTTGGGTGGGTGGGTTGGTGGTACTCTCAAAATATGGCAAGGTGGGATCGTTTTCTGACCTCAAACTCGGACTTGAGGCAGGAGACATTATTAGAGACGAGCCTGAGGGTTACAAAGACCAAGATACCATACCCATCTTACTTTTTAACTTTTGTCTCGATCTTATTTTCCTTAGAATCAACAATTCAATATTCTGTTGTAATCTTTAGCAGCCCCAAAACTCTATGTTTTTTTCTTTCTTTTTTGCTCGATGTGATTGATACATGTAACTCATGGTTAGCCGCTGAAACTTTCAACAATGGGGGAAAGTAATTGGCCTGAAGCTGGTACTGATGCCTCCCCCCCTTTCTTTTTATAAAAAAAAAGGGAGAAAAAACCCCCACAAAAAACCCTCAAATGACAGGCATAGGAATATCCGTAAGGGACCATGCAAACGATCATCTAAGCTCTTGAACGGCATGACGATAAACCCCTCCTCCCTCCACTTTTAGAACCGTTTTATACTCATTATCCCTTCTATGTTTACCTGTAATGGGTTTTTTTTCTCTGAACGATGGGGAGGTGATAGGGGAAAGAAAGAGTGAGAGAGAGAGAAGGTTTTCTCTCTCTCTCTCTCTCTCTCTCTCTCTCTCTCTCTTGATATTATGCGCACACATAAAACACCACCACAACTAAATTTCTCTAAACTAACACAAGTTTTTTTTAAGTTTTTTTTTTAAAAGAAAAAATCTCATTAGGAGAGAAAATAAAAGCAAGGGTTTTTTTTTTCTTCCCTTTCTACCTAAGTTTATCATACATTCTTTTTTTTTTTTTTTTTTTTTTCCTTATTCTTCTTGAACATTTGGTCTTCAAAAAAATTGGTTTTACTTATGGCTAATACATGTACAACTTGGATCTTGGATTTAGACAAAAAAGGAGATTTTTGTATATACCTTACCTGGAAGGGGAGGAGGTTTACATAAAGGCAGGTTAAGTCATGTCTGGAAAAAGAAAAAGAAAAAAAAAGGGGGGGGGGTTACTTTTCTTAATCTGGAACCAGGTTTGATACCGTGATATAGTTTGCCTTTTTTATCTTTGTCCTGATCTTTGTTTGGCGTTATATTAGCTAGGTTGGTAATGGCGTTTCCTGGTATTAGGTTGGTGTTTTGTTTGGGGGTTTTTGGTTTGTATTTGAAATTTAGGTAAGTTGGTAAATCCTTGTTGCTAGATAACCTTTTTCTAGATTTCTTCATTTGCCTGGTTGGTGATTTTTCTATTCTCACGAATACATACATACACTTTTAGAAATTCTCACTTGTGAGAAAAACAAACACGGTTTTGCTAATTTACTTTATTGTCTTTGGTCTTGCCTGTCCGGGCTGGTGACTTGAAGCTGAACAAGTTATGAAAATGCGGCGCGTGTGGTGGTTCTTCCTTGATACCAGCCAGACAGCAATCGGCTCCTCAGTCGGGCCAGAAGTTGGTTCGTCTTCCAGAACACCAGACAAGTCAAGAGAATTGCGTACCTTCTCTTTAAATCTGTCTGAGTTTGTTATGGCGCAAAAAAAATGACATCCAGATTGGGCGGCTGGTGATGATGCATGGATTACTACTCCCCAGTTTGTCCCTTCCACTCAGAATACACATGCTCAAATATTGAGGAAGCGATGGGCTTGCATTTCTGAGGAAGAGCTCAGTAAGTCCGGAGGTAGAGAGACTGAGGGATACTCTTTCTTGACATACACAACACCAGTCAAGCTCCTGACCAAGCGGGATCTCCATCCGATGCGCCTTCCAACTCAGTGGATACCAGCTGAAGGTAGACCTAGAGGTTCTCTTTCTTAAAGCAGACAATACCAACCGAGCTCTTGACCAAGCCAAGCATCCGTTCAGTACGGTTTCCAACTTACTGGGATACGCCATTCGTTCTCGTGCCGTGGAACTTGGGTGAGAAAAGTGTGGTCCTTCTCGTTAACAGAACAATCTGACATGATGACGAATGCTCAACTCGATGCTGGGGAAGTAACTGGTGAACCTGCTTCGTCCATCGTCTGGGTATATAACGTACCTGCTTCTCCCCTCCGCCTCTCTCATTTCATGTTCCCATTCTTCCAAAGCAACATATCTTCCTCTCCAACTTTACCGGCTGGACTTTTTTGCTGCATACCTTGCAGATTTTTTTCTCAACCTCCTTGTTTCCACGGACATCGAGTCATTAGCCCGCCTCAGACTCAGGTTTACCACAACAGGCCATGTCGGTACTCGTTGATGGCAACACCAGTCAACTGTTCCAGCAAATGGGTTCCCTTGTTGAGGATGGTTTGTCATCATCGGCGGCTCAATTTTGGCAACTGGCTACTTGAAGGTGGGTAGCTGTCTATGCTGTCAATGATGATAAAGAAGCAATTTCTGAAGTGCCGGCCTTTGATAAAATGCGCGCACATCGAAGGATCTGAGACGGTAAGTTACTCACTTAGCCTTTGTGGCAATACCCCCACACGACGAAATTCTAGGACTCGCTCGACTCGAGGAGGAGGAATAAGGAAAGATACAAATGCTTGGAGCCGCAAAGACAGACAGCAAGGGTGAGTTTTGCATGGCACCCAGGAACTATCAACGGTGGGATTCGAGACCGCTGACCGTGTTCAGTTCTTTTTGGCAGAGCCATCAACCACTTGGTCGCGCTTCGAGACACAGCATGTGTACACACTCCTCGACATGCTGTTGGAGCCATCGGTCTCGGCAGCCTCTGATGCTTTTGTTTGTGGTTTGTGATGGCAGATGGAGATGGTGTGATGAAAGGGAGATCACTTACCTGATTCTGCAACTTCTGTATGGGAGGAAAAGTTTTGGAGGAAATGACGGGAGGGCAGAAGGGTTTTAAACACGTGGGGAGATTTGGTTTCCAGCGGGAAGGTTTAGTGGCAGTTGGGAGATACGGATAGAGTTTGATTGTTATCTCTGTGGGGAGACGCTTGTTTTATCTCGGATGGAGTCTGTTCGCTTTCAGCGGTTTATTTGGCAAAGTATCCAGATTGTCATCAGCTCTCTTCAACTAGTTGGCGCAAAATACATTCGAAGCATCAGTCCTCAGCGATTACTTCTGAATTTTATGCTTCCTCGTACTTTGCACGCATTCCCAAGTGGAGTGAAATATTTTGGAGAATCTGCTCTGCTGCGAGGCGAGTTGATGAGGGCCAGGTGGCTTATGTTTGATGGGGACGGAAAAGGGGGCCGTCGAGGTGAGGCGTCTCATGAGCCGGAGCGGCTAGCTTTCCTACTGAGCATGTGCCATCATGACTCATATCATGCTTTAATGTAAAAGAATCTGAGGTGTTTGTTGCGATAAGGATACTCGTTCATCCAGATTTTGTGCTTTAGCTCCGTGCCGGTTACGCACTGATGAATTATTTACACATGGAGAGCAAACCCGGTTTAAGATGTTGCTGGGATCCGGAAACCATGGTACTTGAACTGGACTAATTTCATGGTACGAGGTTGGTAAGATGCCATGGCAAACATCAAACATGGCAGACGATTAATCGCCGTGTGTCCAGGAGGCTTCTCAACCGGAGGAGGGAAAGTTTCTCCTCACGTCACATCAACACAGCAAGGTTCTTATGATATGCAGACCGCCTCTTCTCTCCCCAGCCCTGCTTCCAGCCGAGCGGGTAGAGAGACGGACATGACTCTGGCTCGGTGGGAAACGCGTGGATTAGATTAAACTGCGGCGTCCCACAATGTGTCCAAGTTCGGCCCGGGAGGAGAGCGAGGCGAGCAACATCTATCTACGGTGGTACATACAAGCCGGGGGAATCCTGACATGTCTGTTTTGTCCATCTTTCTCAAGTTCTTCTGCTGTATGTCCACCGTTACTTTGAACCCTTTGGTGATATACCCAGCTTCTGGAAGAAAGGTTCAACCGAGATGACACTGTATCATAGGACGACAAAACAACGTAGACAGAGGAATCCACGGATCGAAAGCTTTCCAGTGCTTCTTCTCACCCGGCTGTCCCATCACCCGGTCCTGTATGTCCCCAATGGGAGAAAAAAGCCTACTTTGTCTGAAACGGAAAAAGCATGCCACTTTCCCAAGCCCTCGGCACAAACATGTGTGACTTTGTGGCGCACAAGAGACGGATAGCTACATCTTGAACATTCGACGGAGGTGTCCGACGGTGGTGTTCCCTCGGGCTCTCATCAAGGCTGGAACTTCCTGGTGCGTACCTAGGCAGTGTGTATGTGTTGGGTCAGCTGGGAGAGTTGTGTGATTTGGGCATAGGTCCTGATGGTCAATTGTCGAGTGATCACCAGGACACCCAGATACACAAGTGCAACCTTTTGGTTCCGGAAAGTGGCGAGGGAACTTGGGCACGCAATGTTCCACTGGGTCCTCGACAAGCCTTTTCTCTTCTCTTTTTGCGCAACACTCTCTGTCTCCTATATCCGCTCACACGAGGGAGAATTTTGAACATCAATACCTAAGACACAAACAACAGTGGTACAACCTAGACGAACTTACCAACCTGTAAGACTCTTCCAAAGTGGGTGTATGTAGTATGTCCGCTAGAAAGTCCGCCGTACCCGCTTGCGTCCGGTTTATTCTGATATGTGCCCAAGCTGTTTGTTTCGCCTTGCCCTAAAAGGAATATATCGAACCGGACGCCACCCACACCCATCGTTTCACCGTGTCTCACAGTGCGCTTCCCGATCATTCGGCGAAGGGAGCTCTGCCTGTCCCAAGCAAAAGTACGCAGAGTATGTAGACAACTGCCCGATGCCGTGTGACCTTGTTTCTTCTGCTAGCTGTATTCTTGATATACGTACCTAATATGTAGACGGAGGAAACCGTGTGGGGAATTCACTGGACTGGGCCTTGTGATTCTTTGTCTACTACGAAGTATAGCAACACTGTGTCTAGGGTCATGGTGGTCTCGAGACAACTCGAATGAGTGAGACACGTTGATAGCCATGATGACTTGATGGACTCCAACGGTAGCTCAATAATGGGACAAGTTGTGCTTCTTTCTTGGACTCGTATTTTTTTTTTTTTTTTTCCCGCTTTGTTCATCCCCCGTAAAATCTCAGATGGGCCCGTGGAAGATGGCTCACGACGATCGGAGAGGGTCGTGGTGGCCTCTCAAACAAAGAACTCCCCTTTTCTTCCTCCCTTGCTGTTCTCTCCTGCTTTGGAACGATAGAAATTTATTGATCACCGATCATTTTCATTACCGGAAGAACCCTTTCGGGCCCGAAAAGACGACCATGCCAGAGAGCGGGAACAATCACAATCAGGCTGAATTTCCACCTTCCCACCCTCAAGGCAGATGCTGCGTGGCTGACTCAAAGGGGAGAGGCGTGGCAACCACGAATATGTCTCAGATACCAGGTTTTCTCAAACTTATAACCAGTAAAGATAGAAAGATATGCGCGCAAAACGAGGGCGCACGGTATACAACCCTACCACATCCGGCAGTGCCTGGCATCTGCAGGCAGACAATCAACCCGCCCGGGCGCGCGGCGATCATTTCTGTCTTTCCGTCTAGACTGCATATTCCTGTGCCTGCACCTGTCTGTCTGCCTGTGCGTGTGTCTTTTTTTTGTCTTTCTCGGAAGTTACATTGAGTCAAAAGAAAATGCGAGAGAAGGTTTGGGACCATGTGGGCTCTAGCGCTTTCTTGTCACTGCCGTTGGACTCGTGGCCTTGAAGTTAAAACCTTGGTAACCTCAAACCCATTTTATTGGCATCTGTGAATTTGTTTGCGTTTTTTAGTTAAGTTTTTTTTTTTTTTGCCAAACCAAAACAACCCAAAGGTAAACGCCAAAGAGCACCGGCGCCATGGAACCGTTCCCTCCCCTCCCCCCGTTTGGGTTTCCAAACAGCTGGAGAATTGGTTGTTGGGCCACACACGGCCACACACGGCCACACACGGCCGCACACAAAACCATGACATAAAGAATTCGATGGCTTCTCCCCCAATAGATCCCGTGGCCCAGGTCATGTCCCCAGACGATTGGAGGCGAAGGTGGGCCGACAAACTGACATGCCCCCGCCGTGTCTTTGTTCTTCACTCAAGAGATCTCCGAGTCCCCCGGCAGCTGCCGTTTGGAGTCTGAGGATCTGAGAATCCAATGCTTCTCAGTTTCTGAACCGTGGGTCTCGCACTGTGAGAGACGCTCACTGTGTTGAGACTAGACTAATTGGGCCGGCTTATCACATTCCTTTGTGTGACTGGACTGAACGGTCCAACCGTCCAAGGTGTCCTTTGCTATGGGACAGGCGGGGCGATACCAAAGTAAACCTTGGAAACCTGGAATGATGGTCAATGAATTGGCCGAAGGCACAGCAAGTTATCCCAACGATAAGGAATGACAGCGTTGCAAGAAAGTCACAGCGGATACTATCTTAATTCTAGAAGGTCGGCAAGGTGGTTTTCAACGGTGAGAAATGAACCTGGGTACTTATCACATAAGCGGCGGAAGAAGAAAAGAAACCCGCAAAAGGGCTGAAGGGCACAGGGGTTTTCGGACAGTCGTTCAATGTCTGGTGCACGCCATCTCGTGCTAGCGACGCCATCGTGGCTTGGCAGTCGCTAGTTCGCCTGCTTCACACTTCCACGCTCTTTCCGGGACCGATTAACTGACGGAGAATTCGACAGGGATGAGCCACATACACGGACCACCTCAGCCGAATAAATCAATCAATTATCTAGCTAATTAAAATAGTGAAATATTCCATATAAGGCCGCGCTAGAAAACAAAATCTATAATTTCTACACACAACAAGATTTTAAACGGCTTATAGAATAGTTCTAATTATAAAAGGTGAAATAAGCAATTAATGCATACCATTTTTAATATACTTATGCTGAAGTCTTTGTATTGATTTTTGAAATTGGCGGTTTGGGCGAGAACTTTGATGTTGAAGTAAAAAAGTTTGGTGGTCAAAGCTTTGTCAGCCTAAATAAGACTAGATTGGGTGAGCAAGTTAGACCTATTTAAGCCTGTCTTTGGTGGATTTAGGTCACCCTTGGCGCGAGTTCTCCATCATTTAATCGATTCCCTCTTTCCGTGTTCCATGCGCCTGCATAGGTTCCTCGTCCTTCAAGCTTCTTCAACGTCGAGAACATGAAGGGTGTTCGATCGCGTGTTTTCCAACAGCTCAGGCTGAAATTACTTGTCTGACATCGGAAATGCCAAAGGAACGGCATTTCTGGTACGTATTCCTCCATGTGACGGTGCGAGTTACCCCCAAAACCCCACGGCCGTTCTTCGGCATTCAGTCCCAAACCGGGTGTTTGAATCCCCATGGGACAAAACCACGGTTGGACGGCAGACAGGCCCCTGGGCCGTGAGGGTTTGGCGAAATTGTGGCTGACGGCAATTGAAGCAGCAGGGCACGCTGCCTCACATTGGTCGAAACACACGCAAGAGCAATGGGAAATCCCATCTGGAAGCGTTTTCCAAAAGAATATAAAAGAAAGCAAAGAAATGCATGTCCAGAATGACAAAAAGCAGTCCCCGAGACACGGAGATTTCAGGGCAATGCATCAGATCACATCAGATCATCAGCATGCCCGTCGGGAATGCAACGGGAGCATGGAGAGGAACCTGGAATCCTTGGTGTTCACGGGAGATGGCGCACCAGGCGGGCACAACCTTGAAAACAGTCAAGAAGCTTCAAGCAGCAAGCCCAGGTCAGCCCAGGCAGAGGCTCCCGAGTCCCTATCGAATGAGGTTCTGCATTTGGGCACCTGGCACCTTGGTTTCTGGGCTTTGTCACCTGCCTGACATGCGGCAGAACCTGAGCCATGGATTCGTCGGAGGGGCCATTGTGACCAATAGGAATCAGTCCGTCGAGGACCCGTGTGGCAGAGAAACAGAATTAAACCAAGATGGGAAGCCGACAGGACGGGCCATGGTTTAGTCGCACTGTGATTACTGTGCGAGCCCCACACTCTGGGCTACCCGCTCCCGGTGAGCCGGGAAGGACACTCCGCCCAAATGGCACGAATGGCCACTTGAGGGACATCAAAACCGTCCCATGGCTCCCCAGAAATTTTGTCCAGCGTGACCCACCAACCCTGGTCGCACCGTGCAAGGAGCTTCCGGGCATCAAGAGAGCCAAGAGGGAAAACGAGGAACGGAATGACCCTCCCTTGGACCGGGGCCACCCAAGTTGCCTCCACTTGAGACGCACCTCCCATGCACCAGCCGTCACATTGCGCCCACTCATTTCCAGTCCCTGCTTCCTTTGCTCACCAGTCCTCTCTTTTACCCTCTTGCATCTCGCATTGTTCGTACTCGTTCATTCGAGTCTCGAAGTCTGTTCCACTTTGCGAGACGCTGTCGAGGATTGATCGATGCAGATGCGAGGACGTCCGATATAGAATCTCGAAGTTCGAACCCAAAATACAGTCAAGTTACCCACACGCACCCGGCACCAACACCTCCCTGCATACCACCGCCGAGCCCGACCCAGAGGCACGGGGCAACCTCCACTGGAAGCAACCACTCCGCTGGTTGCTGTTTCGCTGAGACGAACCACTCAGCGCTAAGTACCAATTGCGCCCGCCCCCGACAGGCCCTACGCCCAATAGCATTGGTCCCGACTGTACTTTTCTCAGCTACCCGTCACTCTGGTTTCTGGGAACCCTCTGGGTGTCCCCTCTCGCACCCAGCCATCCATTCCATCCTCTCGTTCCTCTTAATCCACCACCTCCCCATCCGCCAAAACCACCGTCGGGTCTCCTCTTTTTCCCGCCTCACCACCACCACCACCACCACCAAACCCCAGCCAAAACGTTTTGTCGTGGTCGTCGGTCAACACCCAGTGAATTGATTTGATCGACTCGACAATTCAATTGACTTGTTGTTTTTTTGTTTTGGTTTGATTGTTTATTTGTTTTTTTCCCCCGGATTGTTGTTTCGAGGTTTTTCGAGTCACAGGGTAAGTGCACGACGTACTTGTTACATTTTCACGCTGTCATCCATTCCATCCGACGTGTCGCGCTTGCAGTAGGCAGCTGCGCGCATCGAGAGTTGCTTTGGACTAGAGTTTTTTGGTCGCGCTTTGACATGCAGGATGATGCTGATGGTTGCTGAGTTTTAGCTTGTTGGGAAACCGTTGAATTTCGGCGAGTTTATTTGGACGAGTTGGGCCAAAGGGCTTGGAATTTGCCGAGTGGTTGTGATTTGCATCGGAAGTTTTTGTTGGAGAATTCAGGTCGCGGTCGAAATCAAATCAGAATGGGCGCCCAGGTCATCCCATCCGCCAGTCATGGCATAATCCCGGCCATCGAAGCCGCTTCGGAACCCAACCCTCCTCACATCATCAACCGTGTAACCAAGGGCGGTCGCAAACTGTGGTATTGCTTGAAGGTAATCCAGCAACCCGAGCGCGCAAGAGCATGCGGCTCAGGTCCGAAATGTGAGTTCAACTCAGAAGACGTAGCTGCGCCGGGATTTTGGCAATCTAACAATTCACAGCGTCGGCCGATCGCCGTCCCGTCGATCCTCCTCCTGTTGTAGAGTTGCGCATTTACGAAGGCAACACCTGGGAGCAGGCGCAGGATAAGGATATCACATTCTTGTACAGCGCCAACTTCTTCCTCTACGCGACTTTGGAGCATGCTAGAGTTATGGCACACGGCCGCGTTCAGACGCCTGCCGCCAACACTCCACCCGTTCTTACAGGTATGCCTGTATCTGGAATGGCATATCTTGACCGGCCGACCGAGGCGGGCTACTTTCTCTTCCCTGATCTTTCGGTAAGACATGAGGGTCGTTATCGCCTGACGTTCAACCTTTACGAGGAGACCAAGGAGGATAAGGACAAGGACCTTTCGAGCGAGGAGACTCCCCACTCAGCGCCTGGCACCAGCCCTGCCACGGGAGGCTCGTTCGATTTCAGGATGGAGGTCAAGTCGCAGGACTTCATTGTCTATAGCGCCAAGAAATTTCCTGGATTGGCCGAAAGCACACAGCTGAGCCGCGTCGTCGCGGAACAGGGTTGTCGTGTCAGGATTCGTCGCGATGTTCGGATGAGACGCCGTGATACAAAGGTCACGGGGGATTACGAAAACCCTGCTGAAGATGAATTCTCTCGGAGTGCTCGCAGACCTTCTCGCAGGACCGCTACTCCGGATACGCGCCCAACTGACTACACCAACCGTGCTCGGTCAATGAGTGGCAGCGTGGAACGAACGCCGTATTCTGCTGACTCTCAGCGCCGACCATCGGCTGCTGACTACCCTCCGCAGTTCCCTTCGCAGAGCCAGTCTTCCGGAGGCCATCTTCAGTTCTTGGGAGGAGGCTCCAACTCGCAATATCCCGCACAGCCCCCACAAAACTTCTCTCAACCGCCCTCGGTCCCTGCCTCTCCAGGATACCCACCCCAGGGCCACGGTGCACCATACCAAACTCAATCGTCGTATCCGGCACCACCACCACCTCCATCTCAGCCTTCCTACGCACCCGAAAAGTCGTCATCTCAGTCATCTTATGCTCCCATCAACCCGGCACCTCGTCGCGAGAGCTTGCAGCACGACTTGAGGCCTGCTTCATCTCACAACAATTTAATGCTTCCACCTCTGAGCCTCCCATTCCCTCAGGCGTCTCAGCAGAACAACCACATGCCACCACCCAAGCCCGCGTCTCTTCCTCCGTTGCTCATCGGGTCTCAACCCACCCTTCTCCCAAGCGCAAACCACCTTCCTCCTATGCCAAGCCCCACAGCCCTTGCTGCAAGCCGCCCGAGCACATTCAGCGCCGGGCCCCTCAACCCTCGTGACAGACTGCCTCCTGCACCGGTTGCAGGAACCAAGCGGGCTCACGCAGACACTTTCAAGCACGATATTCAGCCACCCAGGTTCCAAGATGGCGCTCGCGATCGTGGCTCGTCTGAGGACGCGGATGAGATGGCATCTATGCAGTACAAGCGTGCCGATGGACAGTGGAAGCATGCCTTTCCTCAACCAAGCTAAAGATATCAAATGCTTCATGGCTTATGCTTCTTGTTCGGCTAGGTGTTTGGAGTTTTATGTCCAGGCGGACTGGCAGGGTGTTCAATTTGGATTCTGTGCCTTGATGCTGATTCGGGCTCTGCGTTGGATAAACTGTATATATGGGTGGTGGACTGGCATCTTTTCCTGGGCTCAGTTTATTTGCCTTGCGACGAAGACACTCACTACCGCTTGTTTCATTTTTTGTTCCTTTTGATATCACACATACGACCTTCATTTGTTTTTTTCTTTCTCTTTCTTTTTATTTTTCTCTCTTGTTTTATTTTTCTATGCCACCTTGTAGAGCGGTGTTTTGACAGGACAAGCTGGGAAAAGCAACAGATGGATGTGACGGGGAACCTGTTTCGTTTGTTTAAAGCAATGGTGGTACACACATGGGCACACGAATGTGCGGCTTTTCTGCAGGTCAAGATTGTTGAACGCGAGCGAAGTAATCGCAGCATACCTGTTGGTTGTATTGTTTGTTGGGAAATCTATGTTTGAATTTGAAATTGATATCCTTTGTTGTGTCATTGAGTCTTGATCGGTAGTGATGATGGTGATATGCGTGGGTGTGGAGTGTGAACGATGGTGAAACCTGCCAAGTCATCAAATCCAAGGCATGTCGGGAGCAGGTGTTCGTTCGTCTGAACTTTTGGCGCTGAATTGGGTGGGCCCCATCTCGTCTCTCTCCTATGCGGGGACACCGTTATGTGTGCAGTGGATTGGTTGCTGGGTCGCGTTCGCGGGCCCAATCTGGGGAAGCAAGCTAAGCTCAAACAACAAGCTTCCCGTCGCTTTGGAACCCCTTTCCTTTGCCACCAAACAAGCAAGCACATCGCTGCATCGGTGCATCTACGAACGAAGCTATCAACTATCGATTGGTTTTGACTGAATTGATTTAAAGGTTGGGAGCTGCAATTTTTTTGCGGCTTTGTTTTTTTTGGGTTTTCGGGAAAGGAGATAGAGCGGTTGGGCGAATTGTTACTGCAGCGAGAGGGTTGCAGTCGCTTCCTTCTTTGCCTTGCCATTTCATTTTAAACGCCGCTCTCTTGCTCTGGGACGTGTTACCTTACCCGTCGGATCCAAGTAAACAAACCACGAAACCACGACCACCCAGAACCAACCCCCTCGTTTTTTGTTGTTGTTAACGCATACATAACCGAACGACCGTGTTTTTTTACCCTGCCGAAAACGAAAAAACGAGTCGATCGAGACAAAAGAACGCTACGCGCGTGCGCGCACGCGACGAATTTCATCCTATCCCATCCCCTCAATTGTCGGGAATCGTCGAAGAACCTTTTTTGGTTTAATTCAAACTCCGATCGGATGATTCGGCAGCGATTTGTGCACCGGCACATTTCACCACCATAAATACACCACAACTACAATCATGGCCGCCGCCATGTTGGCGCCGTCTTCTCCTTCTTCTTCGTCGTCTTCGCGACCACGATCGAAACATCAAAAAACAATGTCGTGGCCGCGCGATGGAGAGTTTTCTACTCAGAGCTTTGCGCAGAGGGTGCAACAGCAGCAACAACAGCAGGAACATATGCGACATAGCGTTGATGTTGATCAACACCAGTCACAACAGAGACCTCCGCCGTCGAGATCTGGACCGAGCCCAGAAAAGGGACAGAGTAGGTTCCAGGAGGGAAGCATGAATGATCGGGTTAGTGCTGTGCCTCCGGCTGTTTTCTTGAGCGGGGAGGAGGAGATTGCCGAGTATGAGAAGCAGTTTTATTTTCAAGATGTGCCACAGCAGCAACAACAGCAGCAGAACCAGCAGAATCAGCAGAATCAGCAGAATCAGCAGAAGGATGACAAGAATGGTAATGCGAGTGGAGGTGGATTATTTGGGCTTGCGCCATTGTGGGATGGAGTGAGGGAGAAATTGAATTTGAGGAACTCGAGGAGTAGTGGAAGTATTACGAGCATTACAAGTATGATGATACTGGGACGGGTAGGGACAGCGACTTCGCCTGTTGTCGAGAAGGAAGCACCAGTATTCCCGCCAAGGGCAGCTGAACCGGCGCCTCCAGTACAACTACCACCACCACCACCACCTTCATCAACGACGGGGTATCCAACCAGGGAAGAAGTACTAGAGAGCTACAAGAACCTCCAAGCTTCGGGGTTCTTTAGTGCTCATGCCATCAAAGGGACTCGACACCCTCTCCGAACAGCTGTTAGTGCGCCCATGGCCAGCACACAACCTTCTAATACCAGTAACCCCAACGCCATGTGCTTCGCCGACCGTTTAGCAGAACAACAACGCATGTTACGATCGCCCGTATCGTTCTCGGCCATAGCAGAAGTTGATTCCCCGGATCACCGCTTACGCTCCCAATCTCATTGCCCGCCACCATCTCACTGCCCTCCTCCTCCACCCACATTCCCAAACCAGACAAACGACAGCAGTCCGTATTCCTCCTCCCCTTCCCGTGGAATGAAGAGACCCTCAAACGAAATTTCAGCAGAAACCGAAACGGCCACCCGGAAGTTGGTGAAGAAACTGAGACGGACCGATTCCAGAGTATCTACGACGTCAGCCATGACGACTGCGACTATGACCACGACGGCGCCACCAGTACCCGCACCCATAAATTTACCGCCAGCATTGGATTTTTTTAGACCCTCAAGACCATCAATGTCCTCTTCCATCCGCCTAGTCGAACCGTCTCTATACGGAGCCAGTCCGCCTGCTTCGCCTACGAGACCTAGTTTAAGATCCAAGCTGAGCTTCGCCAAACTTACCAAGGCCATGCCACAACCAAAGGATAAGGAAAAGAGAAGAACAAGAAGCGTGTTCGGATTCGGATTGGGAGGGTTTTCCAGCAGAAAATCCAAGCAATCTTCTGATGAGCAAGAGTCGCAGCCCGCATCGCCCACGTACAGTCAGTTTGGCCCAGCACCAGATATGGACGCCGTGATGCTTGATGCTCCGCCGCTCCACGCGTCTTCGCAGAGTGTGTATCATGGCATGAGCGGTGGTGGCGGTGGTGGTGGTGGAAGAACAAGACACCACAGGGCGGGAAGCAATGCGTCGAATTTTAGTGCCTTTTCTTTGCCTGCGTTTTTGGGGAGGCCGAGTACGCCGCAGCAGAAGGGTGGAGGGAAAGACTTTCATTATCCCAGTCGGATGAGGCCTGTTTCTAGACACGATGCTCAACAGCAACAGGAACCGCTGAAGGTTGTCAGAGGGAGCGTAGTGCCGCCGCCGGTACCGGTGTACGCCAAACCGGTCGTTATTGATATTGACGAAGAGAGGCGGGTGAAGAGGGAGTCGATGAAGTTGATGCAGGCCAGAAGGGAAGTCGCGGAGGAGAAGAAGAAGAAGAAGAATAGTGCGATTAATGGGCACAGCAGGGAGCATAGGGACTCCGGGTTGGGAAGCGTTAGTTTGAGGAGCGTCAGTGGTAGTGGTGGGATGGGGTCGATGCTTGGAGGGATTTTGGGCAGAGGAGGGAAAGGGGAAGGGGAAGGGGGGTCCAGGAGGACTAGTAAAGAAGATGGAAAGGGACGGGAGAATATTCCAGTTTGGTAAATGTCATCGTTTTGAAAACTGATGATTGCTGGTATTATTTTTATACCCGTGTTGCGGGTTCTGTTGGAGCGAGTTATTCATTTGGGTTGTTGAGGTTCGGTAGTGATGGTTGTGGTGGTGGTAATGAAGGGGGTGAAGAGGGGGGTGTGTTTCATTTCTCTGCTTTATCGGCTGGAGTTAAACGTGCCGAAGAGGGGTTTTGCAAAAGCGAATTCGGAGCGATTTCGATTCTCTTTATGGCGGTTGGACTTGGGCGAGAGGTTATTTATCTCGGAGTGGGGAGGAGGAGGAGGAGGAGGAGGAGAAATTTTTCAGGTTTCCTTTTGTTTTCTTTTCTTTTTGTTCTTCCTTTTCCCATCTCTTTTCCTTGTTTACGAAACGAAAAAGTTGATGAATGTGATGACCTAACCTAACCTGTATTTACTTTTTTTTTCCTTTTTTCCTTTTTTCCCTATATTTCGGGAGACGAGATTTGTTCAAGGTGATGGAGGAATTTTTTTTTCCGAGATGAATATTATGATTAAAAACCCCATTTGTTTTTTCGGTTTTATATTTTCTTCTTTTTCTTTTTTGCTCTCTATTCCTAGTTTTGATGTTTGTCTTTCTTCTTCTTTCTTTCTCTGATGAATCTGATGATTAAATTGTTCACTATCTAAACTTGTTTGTTTGGTGGTTTGTCGTTTACGTTACGTTACTTACATCATAGGGTTTGGGTGATTTGTTGCGTGTTTTTTTATGTAGATTGATGTATATCCTTTTTTTTCCGCCCAAAAGAAGTAAATTTTCTCTCTTATCTTTCCTTTTTAATTTCTGTCTTTACAGCTTGATTCTTAGAAAGAAATGGTTATGGTCCGATCGTTCTTTTCCGTATTCATATCTCACTTGATTTCCGTTGTTGTTTTGTTCAAGCCGAGGTCGTCTCTGGTAATGCTTTTTTTAGTATAGATATATAGCGGTCCAATTACATAGCTTCTCTTTCATTCTTGAATACTTAGAGAGCTTCCTGGTAGTAGATGGGTACCTGACGTTTGTATATGGGAGGTTGACTTCACTAAACCAATCTTGTCGACTTTCCCACATATAATTTGATGAAACTCACTGTTGTGAAAGAATGCAATGAAATCGTGAACCAGTTAATGATAGAAAAATGTCATAATCATATTGATACGGAAATATTTTTCGTTTACTTCTTTACCCCTATTAGACATTACCACCACCATTCTAGAGTTGGAAGTCCATTTCCAATCTCCTCTTCTTCCACATTCTGTCCTCCTCCTCCTCCTCCTCCTCCTCCTCCTCCTCCTCCTCCTCCTCCTCCTCCTCCTCCTCCTCCTCCTCGTCCTCCATCTCTTCTGCTCATTCAAACCTAGAGACGTATACTAAAAAAGAAGAAAAGAAAAAAGAGAGAGTTGAGGGTATTGGGTATCTCCTTGTTAGAAATGCCTTGCATGAAATCAAAAATTCAATCCCATCGTTTCGACATGAAAAATGATCGTCATCCAGAAATTCGATTTTACACTTTTTCTGTTTTGTTTGTGTTGTTTTCTTTCGCTCGAGTCGAGAAAATGGTTTGGCGGGAACTCAATCCTTGAGCATTTATTGTTGATTTACCACTTAGACGGCGGCAGTGGTGCCACGTTGGGTATTGCCAACGGTAGCGGCATTGGCAGTGTGCTTTTCAGGGTAGGTACCAGTGTGTGTAGGGACACGGCCATACTGAGTGAAGGCAATGTTGAGACGGCCGTAATCCCACCTGCGGGAGAGGAAAATGACGGCAAGGCTGAAGCCAACAACGAGCAACAAGTCGAGGATACCGAAGAAGATGAAGGATGAAGTGACACCAATGACGTTACCGCCGTCAGAAATACCCCAGGCGATGGGGTAGAGGAGCCAGAGGAAGTTTGCGTAGCCGGAGAGCATAGTGTAGTCGCGGCGGATGCCGACGCGGGTGGCGCTCCTCATGCCGTGTTGGAGAGTAGAAAGAGCCAAGAAGAGGTGGGCGAGGACACCGAAGGCAAAGAAACCCCACTTGTAGTTGGATCTGGTGTAGGCGGCGATGAGGTAGGAGATCATCCAGATCCAGGAGAGGAAGACGTTGAAGAAGATGGTGGCCCAGGCGATACCGGAGAGAACACCAAGGGCGATGATGATGGCGGGGAAAGAGACAACCCAGAAGACATATTTGGCCCAGAAGATCTGGCGGGTGAGGCCCTTGCCACGGTTGTTGCGCTGCGTGATAGCGTCCCAGGCGAGGTCAGCAGCCATGGCGAAGTAAGCGATCATACCGACGAAGTTGGCGACGATGAAGAGGTAGTGGAAGAAGCGCTCGCCGGCGCGGGCACGGAACTTGTGGGCGAAGAGGGCCAGGAGAGTGACACCGAAGACGGCAGTGACTGCCCAGAGCCAGTTGGAGCCGTTGGTGGTCAGGTACCGGTCACCAGCGGGAGGGTGAGTGCGCAAGGCATCGTTGCGAGCGTCGAGGATAGTCATTTTGGTGTGTTTGGTGCCTCTCCAACTCTGTCTTCGTGTGGTAGGTTGGCTTGTTGTTTAGTGTTTGATGCTTGCTGGTGTGATGGTGAGGGAAGCAGACTGGTTCAGAAACAGGAGGATGAAAGAAGTTTTATACGCTTTGGTGCCTGACCTACCGTCTATGACATGCTACTTGCCTTGCCAATGCAAGGGAGCTAACCAAGGTAAAGGAAATTTCTCGAACCCAACCAAGCAATCGCGAGAGAGCGAGCTTCAGAGCGAGTCCCAGGCCTTGTTCCGCGGAGTCTCTTGTTGCATCTAATGGCCGCCCAGGCGTCATAGAAAGACCAGAGCCGCCTGATCTGCCCATATCATGACTGTCATGACAAAACAAACCCCCGACCTGTTCTCTGCCCTTGCCCCTTGCCGAGATCCGGCAACAACACCCTATCTATCCCATTCAACTCCCAAGTGGTAGCCATCTCGATCATGGCCAATCCGTGGCGCATGTCCCATGGCCACCCGCTTTACAAATCCATCATGCAATTAGAGTGACATTTTACGCAGTACAAGTCGTCTTGCATATGCTCGCGACCAGTCTCGAGTGAATGCTGTCATGATGTTAGTCAGTGTGAAAATTCAGCCTCGTCCAACCAAATTTAAGGAAAGAGACGAAGTCCAATTACCGTGCCTTGTGATCCACCTGACAGGTCTTGGCATACGTTAACGACTCCTTACCCATCCGAACGATCCACCGCTTGTCTCCACTCGGCACGATCGGATCAACATGGATTTGTCCATGACGATATGGTTTTTTTGATTATTTTGGCAACCAGCTAACACCCGAAACCGTCAACGACGTCGTTGATCCCCCCCTCCGGCCAATCACCTTGCCCTAGAACCACAAAAAGTACATCGCATACTTGCTACTCACCTACACTGAAACAGACCATAAAAGACCAATGTAGCACCCCAGCACTCAAAAACACCTTAATTGATCCTACTAATGCCGGCATTTGCATAGTGTGTGGGATGGATCATAGATGAATGGGGGCGGGTGGGTGGGTTGGTGGGTTGTAACTTCGACCGCCTTACAATGATCACATCAAGAGTCATGAGATTTTGCAACAGTTGCATTTGCTTGTGATACCACACCTACTTTCATCAAGGAAAAGGAAAGAAACCTCCGCCGCTTACTGATTGGTTCTCGCCTCCCGGCAAAGGTTTAGTAATTCCCAGTCACGAGGCCTGCAAAAACACTTTGTGTTTCTGCAAGAGAAATTTCGTTCTCGCGGTATCGGCGGATGCTACCCTTCTCCATCCATGATCGCGTATATCTTTTTTCAACTCCGAGTCCGGAAACGCGAGGGAGAGAAAACGACCTGGGAAGCCGTGCTTAAAGTCCAGCTTGATTTTGCTTCACGTGTAGTGTGTAAGCACCCATAACTACCTGGCTCGTGATAATGTACTTGAAGTAGTGTACATGTGTAGAACGACCCACTAGCCACCAGTACCATCTTGGAAAAGAAGCCTGCCCCTGTCAGCGCTTGCATATAGGTAGTGGACATTCATTCCTCCCTAAGAAGAAACAGACCAATTCGCAACCAATCATTAAATCTAGAACTCCATCACTTCCAAGTTTTACTACGTGCAAAATAGATTTGATATACATGTCCGTCCGCATTCGTTCGTGACTAATGTACTTTCTGTACAATGTACATACCTAACATAATATAATCCTTCGAAGAACTCGATATAAACAAACCTAGGTGAGGGGGGAGCAAGAAAAATAAAACCAGAAGACTGTCATAACAAACAAACACACTCACCCATCTTTCATGTCCCTCTCGGACCAATGAATGAAAGCTAAAATTCGCTGTAAAAACCAATAGGATGATGCCTTAACAGAAAAATAAAATGAAACGAGAAAGAGAGACTTCATATGCGTCTCGTAAACTTTCCTATAACCTATAATACTGCTTCCAAGGCGCAATCACCCTGTAAAATAGCTTCCAAAAACCCGTTCTCCCAGGCATATCTTAATCCTTTCCTCGGCATAAATCTCATAAAAACCATTTCTTAAACTTCACGGCCTAGCATATCATGTCCTCCCAACAGATACATAGCCTCCCTCCCAAAGGCTTCATCGGGATATAAGCCCGGCTGCCTACTATGCAGTCGGCGCCTTTATCTGAGCTACTACGAGCTTTGCCCGCTCGCGTACGTCCAAGTCCGCGTCCCGATGCTCGAGATCTTCTAATTTAGTAAGCACACCCAGTTTTTCCAGCTCCTGCGCCCTCTGCAGACACGGTTGACGATCCTCCTCATTCTCCAGACACGACAGATTATCAAACAGGTTGCAAAGCGCCCTCCGTACACCAACGTCCTTGCTGTTCAGATGACCACCAGTCAAGAGTTTCAGAAGGTCCGTCTGAGCAATAACCAATTGCCTATGCCTAGGGACACTCGCCGCAATGTGCACCAGGATATACGTTAGATTCTCAACGATGCGCGCCTGCGGATACAGGACAACCGTATCCCTGCCCTTGGAATACCGCCTCCCGTAGGCACCCACGACCCTAACCTTTAGCTTGTCCGCCAGGATACCGAACAAACGATCCTGACCAAGAACCGAAAAGACGTAATCAACTATTTCCGTCTGCTCCTCCTTACTTCCCATCAGCATGGTCAGGTTTCGAATAAACCCAAGACCCTGTTCCTGTATCGCCACGTTTTCGTTTCGGGCCTTGCGGGCTGGGTTCAGTTCGGCTTCCCGGACAGCTTGGAGCCTCACGTTTGCTCTCTGTATGCGTGGCGAGTTGGCAACCACGGTGCTGAGACCTGGAGTCGGATAATCCCTTGAAAGGACCTGCCATGTCCACGGTCGGCTTTCTTCCTGATACGTAATATCTGTTTCTGTGTCCATATCTTCGTCATCGTCCACATCTGGAGCTCGTCGCTGCCGAGCAGTATGAATAGCTTCATCCTCTGATGGATCATCACTGATGAGTTGAACCAGCCACCCTGGCTCTAGCTCCTCGAGCACTTGTTTTCTTAGAGAGATGTTGGCCTCAAGCACTAGGTGTTTAAGCGCCCAGAGAGAGTTGAGGCGCAAACCGGGGTCATGTGAGTGCGCATGCTCGCAGAGGACCTTGACGATTCCGGCATCCACAAGAGACTAAGCATGGTTTAGTAGATGAAAAACAGCAGGACTTGGGTGATTAAAACCTACATCCACCATAGGGCTGCAGCTCGTGGCCACATTGATGACCACACCGCATGCCGCAATTCTCACCTCAGAATCGGAGTGTTTGAGGAGCTTCATGAGGGGTTTCCAAACCTCATGATCCTGGAGTGTCGTCCGCACAACGCTGACAGACCGTGCAATAGTCCTTAGAGCGTGGCAAGCCGCTACGATGACAATGTTGGGATTGTGGCCGTACGGCGAGGGTTCAGGAGTGGCCTGATCGTCGCCGTCCTTCTCTGCTGCCTGCTTTTCTTTTGCGTTTCGTGGTTTCCGCGGTGATGAAGTCAGCGACTCTACGACATAGGGAACAACGTCTTGATCCGACAGCGCCTTTTGGTGTTCATCCTTTTGGGTAGCCATTGATGCCACAAGCTTCAGCGCGCTCTCTCTCATCCTGATCTTGTGAGCATACAGTGGAGCCATGCCAGGCGGTCCAAGTCGAGATGAAGCGGATAATTCATCCGAGTTAATACCGCCATCCGTGTTTGGCGACCATTGCTTGGGAGGAGATTGAATCTTTAGTGGGTCGTAAGCGTCTTTAAGCAGCTTTGCCGCGAGTGCTATTGTGCCACATTCATGTGCAGCATGTTGCAGACACTCGCTATCACCGACCAGACGCGCTAGGACCTCGGGTGTTCGCTCCAAGACAGCCCAATCATTGGCCATTTCTGGCCCAATAAGTTCGGCCTGATGAATGTGCTTGGGTATCTCTTTATCATGATCCTTGATCAGCTCACAGAGCAGTGGCACAACCAGGTAACCGAATGCGTGCTCTCGATCGGGGCTAGCAAATCCAGCTTTGTATAAGGATGTCAGAACAGAAGCAGCCATCACTCTCGTAATACCCTTGGTAGACCGGACAAGGTGAATAAGCCACGGGATAGCCGGGCTTCCCGGGTCATCAGCATCTGGATCCTCTCCTGCAGGATCTAGGCCGGTAAATTTAAATGTCGGGGGCCGTTGTGCACTGGAAGGATTACTGTCGCGGGTAGAACTAAAGCCCGACGGGGCTACCTGTGCAAATTGGACAGACGTTCCTCTAGGCTGGGAGATGGGAATTGGTGGCAAAAGATATGCCATGGCGCCCTGACATTTGCTGCCGAGTTCACTGTAGCCATGAGCTTCGAGTGCATCCCAAGCAATCCTTGACTCTTGGCCCCCAGCGGTGTTGAAATCTAGCAGGGGGAAAACAGCCAGCATCGCTGGAGAGCATAATAAGCTGTAGGCGTGGAAGCGGGAGTTGATGATAATGACTGATATTGCTTCCAATGTGAGAGCCAAGCTGTCACCCCGACGCGCCGGATTTGGTATAAAATTTACCAAGCCATCAATCCCTCCGTAGACGTCAGCTCCAGGGACGACTTCCCCACGAGCGACCACGAAGCTAGCGAGAATAGTGGCCAGCGCGTCAAGAATGCCGGCATCGGCCAAAGCACTCTGGTGATTGGCATCTTTGCACAACCGACTAATTAGGACGGAAACTAGACGTTTTTGTTCTTGTATTACCGTATCGGTTTGACGTTGGACCAGGATGGCGTACAAAGCCTCGAGGCATCCGGGAGCAAAGATAGCCTCTGAAAGGGTATTTGTACTGTTCAAACCGGCGGGGGCAAAGCCAGTTGCATCTGTGATATTACGTAGTACCCTCAAGGCAAAAAGTACGATCTTGGGATGGTTTTCGAGAGGAGATATGTATGAAAGGACCGCTGGTACGGTTCCAACAGCATTAAGAGGACCAAGAAACGATGGGTTGCCTGGTCTGGTGTCAGTGACACATAATCATGGGATAGGAGGGCAGCGCCCAGGCACGCTTACCAAATGAGAAGCTGGCAAGGAGTTGTAGCGACAGCAAGCGCACGACTTCTTCCTCGGTCAATTCGGCAGATGGATCATAATAGCAACGGGACTCCTTTCCATTCAGTCTCGACGGCGAAGGAGCATTCTTTTGCAAAGCTTTGGCGAGCGCCTCGAGAATTCCAGACTGAATCCATTTTTCTTTCTGCTGCACATGTCCGACAATTTCGTCCCGAAGATTGCGAAGCGCGGCAGCCTGTTCCGTGAAGTTTCTAGCCACTCTCAGTTGCGAAAATACGGGCGGGCTTTGGACTCGAGCCATGGTATCAACGGTCGCGATGTGCCTCAAAAGGCTAAGCGTATATATCGATGATGTTGCGCAGTCTGGTTGCTTGATCGATGGAGCAGATGTTGGGTGATACTGTATGGTGGGCGTCGACGTTGGTTGTGGTGGGCTGCCAATGGAGCTGCGGCTCGACACTCTATCGTGTTCTTCGTCCTCAATGCTGCGAATCGTTGAGCTTTCACTTTACAGTATCCCCGAGTCACAATAGAAAAAATATTGCTACGATAGCAATAAACAAAGCTGGCGAAATTAATTGATGCTCGTCGGCGACAATGTTCGGAAGATGCTGATGAATGTCGCGATGGCCATGTCCATTGCCAGGTTGACTCGGCAGCTGTCAGTGCAACCTCGGGCTTACTAAAAACACATGGTGCCCCACTGTTGACAGGTCCATCCTTCACATATTTCCGAGATAATTCAAACCATTTCATAGACTACCGAGTGCCAATAGTAGGTTTCGGTGTGCTTTCAGGACTTATAGGAAGGAAACCCCACCTGGTCTGGGCGTCGCGGCACGGAGCGAGAATGAATCTGGGGTGCCCCAGACTCCGACTTCAACCACACCGATAAGATAAGATAAGCTTTTCCAGAAGGCCTTCTATCTTGGGCTGTTCTGTTCTGGGTTCCCGTCGCATCCCGGATACCCGCACTTGTACTTCCATGTAAGCTTCCAGCTGCTACAATGAGAGCAGGATTCGTGTGGTGGCACCATTTCTCAGACATACATGAGGTGGCATATCCGACTCTCCGCCGTGTGCAACCCGACAAACCGGAGACCTTGTCCCCAAACCCCGATCTGTCTTCGTTGTCAAATACACGTGGTTGACCACGATGCTTGAGAAATATGGATGCAATGGATTGTCTCATGTAAACCTTCAACACTGATCAAACCAAGTCACAAGACACCACATGGTCACCGCTTTGTTTCGGGCGATCGCATTTCCAAATCGCCAAGGGCTTTTTGCAAGATCCAAGGTTCTCGGCCCTGAAGGACTCATCCGGCCCCTCCAATGACGGCCGAATCCAGCCTATTACGTGCCTGGAGCTGCTGGCGACTCGGCCTGCTTTACAGAGCAACGTGATCCGTTTGGTGCTTTTCTTTGGCTAGGGGGTTTGGTGGACAACCACGCAGTTAAGCACAAGGTATACCTGGCTTTGTTAATGCTCTCCATTTATAACCAGGGAGCCGGAGACAAGGAAGGCAAGGGGGCGATCAATAAATATCAGCCAGCCTTTTTGCTTTTGTCGGCATGACCGTAACCGACGCTTGTCGCACGAACAACCTCTTATTTATATCTGACCTACAGACTTTACTGATATCATCATCATCATTTTTATTACCACAGTCGAAAGCACTTACGGTGGGGTGTCCGCGATTAACAGAAGATCGGCCGTCAGCTGGAGAACTTGTCATCGCCGACCAATCCGACCAGTTAGGCAGACCGAAAATACCTAAGCTACAGTAATCTATCACTTGGTTTACTCGTTGGTGGAAGTGTATAACTCTGGTCGCTTTTCCACATTTGAGAAAAGAAGGTTGAATCGGTGTGTGGGGACGCTGTTCTGCCCCGCTGTTTGCTCATTGATCGACGGCCCTGTTTCTCAGTCACTGGAACTCTCAAGCATCAGCTCTGCTGCAACACCCTGCGCCTCGCAGGAGAAATGAGCTTGGGATGATGTTGACACGGTCCCCCGTAGTCGCAGCCTCAGCCAATGCATCTCCACGAGGCACATTTCACAACTTTGCAGGGCACTATGCAACTAACTCGGCGGGCTCGTCGTCGAGACAGCAACAGCCTGCTTCGCCTCGGGTCCAGGTCCCGGTCATTGCCAAGTCTTTGCGGCAATCAACATCGTCTCCCACAGTCGCCCCGATAGCCCCAAAACCACCACCGCCAGCAGCAGCACCACCACCACAGCAGCGATATGTAGGCGTCGATGCCGCCACCCAATACTCGCCTATGGAACCAATGGACTATGTGACCGGCGCCATAGTACCACGAGACCGTTCAGCCGAGACCACTCAGACAGAACCTAATCCACCGCCGCCGAGTCCGCCATCCGCCGAGGAGCAGCAGCAGCAGCAGCAGCAGAGTAATAATAATAATTCCATGGCCGTCTCCGGAGATGCCCCGGCGGCCACCACCACCACTGCTGTGGTCTCGAAACAGTGCTCGACTCCTGCATCACCATTCAAAAGACGAAATTCTCAAGGTCCTGGGAATGTCGGCGCCACGCCGGCGGATGCGGGACAAAACCCCTCAGCGACGACCAAGCGTGCAAAGACCGATGAAGCACCACCGAAAATTCTGCCTGAACGATATGAATTCTGTCAGGTCGAGGACATGGTCGTCCTAATCGCGCATATGCTTGGCGAACTCATTGAAACAAATGATGCATTGGCGCTGAAGTCAGGTCACCTTACCCGTTTCCACTCCAGGTAGGACGCTTTATATATTCTGTTTTTATCTGTTGGTCTCGAACACATTGGATTAATCATTCTTTATCCAAACAGGACGGCTCCCGGAATATCAGTCCTGGATTACCTACACCGCCTTGCGAAACATGCCACCCTCACGCCGCCACTTCTCCTATCCATGGTCTATTACATTGACCGACTCTGCGCACTATACCCTGAATTTACCATCAACACTCTGACCGTGCATCGCTTTCTTATTACCGCCGCCACAGTTGCAGCAAAGGGGCTTTCAGACGCCTTCTGGAACAACTCGACTTATGCCAGAGTTGGAGGAGTTAGAGTAGCAGAACTGAAACTGCTGGAACTCGAATTCCTGTACAGAGTCGACTGGAAAATTGTGCCAAACCCCGAGGTTCTGGTTGCTTATTACAAGGGGCTCGTCGATAGGTGTCCGGGCTACTCACTTCAGCCGGTTCGAGATCAGGAGGAAGACGATGACAGCGACGTGATCGATGATGATTATGAAGATGACGATGTTGACGACGATGGCGAGAATAGAGAAGCAGAAGGAACGGCAGAATCCACATAGAGTGATGGAGAAACCACCCTGTAAGCTTTTGACATATGCCACAGCATCGAAAGGTGTAACAGAAAGTATATCTATAGACTTGTGGGTGTAGGAAGCGCTGCCGGTGTATCCATGCGCAGAGTTGGAATCATCATGTAGAGGCTTCACATATGGAGGAAAGCACGGTGGAAAGAAAAAAATCACAAAGGGGCAGGCGTTATTTTTCTATGTACATATTTGGTAAGGATTTCTAAGCAGATACCATAAAATCGTTTCAAAATAAAAACAATCCGTAAAGAAAAAAATTGAATCCCAGAGAAATGGTCAAGGAGGTGAACACAACACGCGGTGCACAACATGCACGCCGGGTGGTGCGTGTTCTGCTGGTGGTGGGAAGCCAGGATCCTAGACACAGTGCCAATCATTTCCCCAACTTTGGGAAATGCCAAGAAACCTTGCCAGCAACGTCAATTGAAACTGTCAATTGCTAGTCTACCTATCGCGAAGCTCCAATTTCAAACTTGAATTTGGCTGTTGTCGCAACTCTTTGTTTCCTCTTTCCCTGCCGCACCTGAGTTCCCGACAGTTTCGATAGCCAGTGCCGCAACGATGCGCCCATCGACATTTTTCTCAACGCTGCTAGCAGCGACGGCAGCGACCGTTACTAGCGCGGCGGCATCCTCTGACGACGATCATAACCTCCTCCTCGTCGCACCAATCTACATCCAACCAGTCAGCTCGACGGGCGCGCCCACCCTACTCGCAGAGGTTCAATACCCTTCTCTGTCTTCCTCACAAGATAATGCCCCGGCAGCAACCGCCGCCGACTCGCAACGGCCAGAAGTAATCTCTTACGAGGCGCCAGACCTGCCCGAGGACATCCAGCTCGTGCGGATTGGGATATGGGACGAGAAGGTCAAGAAGTGGAGCGGGAGCACTTCTGTCGTTTCTGTATGTTTTTTCAAGCAAAAACAAAACAAAAAACACTCTTCTTCATCACCCTTCCCCCTTCTACACTATTTTCCTCTCTTGCTCTTTTGTGGAGGGGGGTTCCATCTCTAGATAGACAGACGAAAGCTAACAGATCTTATCAAGGTCAACAACTTCGGAAAAGGATACTCGCCCCACTTCGTGCTCACCCTCGCCTCAGAAGACGAAAAGCAAGTGGCCGGCGTGGTGGTGAGGGGGGTCAAGATCGACGCGGGACATACGAGGGACTTCGGTCCCCAGGTTGTTGTCACGCGGGCCGAGCAGGGGAAGCAGCCCAGCTTGGGAAAGAATGTGATGTTGAGTCCTGAGGGGAGGAAGGTTGGCGAGGTTGGCGAGAAGAGCTTTTTGCAGAAGTGAGTTGTTTCCCTTTACGCTATAAATATTGGATGTTGTTGCTAACAAAAGGATAAAAGGTACTGGTGGGCTATTGCTATCGGAGCTGTTTTGATGGTTACTGGTGGTGGGGATGGGAAATAAAAGTGAGATGAGGAGACTTGAGAGTAGTAGGTGGGCTCGGGCGGGTGGTGGTTTAGGTGTGTTGGGGATCCGGTTACATGGGTTGTAGACAAGAGCATTTATCTCGGCGTTTTTTATTTGCATTCCTTGGTTGTTAGCATCGGAGTTTGTTATAGGGTCTCCGTTTGTGTTTGCATATATGTTTTTTTTTTTTTTATGAGAGAAACCGAGTGGGCACAGGATGTGCTGTCTGTCAGTTTGGTTCTTGTGTCAGGATAGTGTTCTCTCTTGGATTCTGGATTGTTGCGTTTTCTCCTTCTTTAGATTTCTGCTTTAAACTCAACCCGTATTTTACTGTATGTTGTCTCTAAGAATCTTTTCTTTTGGCTTGTAGTTTTTTTTAGAACTCCGCAAGATATTTCTGATCTGCTATTTTTCTTTCAAATTTCAAGTCTGTCTGCTCGTGTGATTCATTGAGAGAACTCTATCCAGAGACGAAGGAAGAAAACAAACTGATACTACGTACTCTCGATATCATGGGGGTTTTTTTTTGGTTATTTTTTTCGAATTATTTATAAATTTCCCTCACTCTCATTCAGAAGCACCCAGAAGAAGAAGAAGAAGAAGAAGAAATTGGATTATTCATCGGTTCGAAAGGAGGTAGACGGTTAAGCAGGTAAGGGAATGGCAGATTAGGAATGGGTGTCAGCTTTCTGCCTGTGTGCCCGAGGGTTGAGCCTCTTGTGCGCGTGTGAAAGGTGGAAGGGGATGTTTGAATATTATCTTTACAAGCTCTCAGATAGACAAAGCGTAAATGCATGATACGCTGAGCAGGTAACAAATAGTTGCCATTCTCAATCATATGTCTTCCCTTCCTTCCTTCCTTTCAACTAGACCACCGCACGTCTCTTATATGTTTGATTAATTCTGATACCGTTATAAGATTTTGTAGGTTATCACATCTAGAATTAGATTTTTAAAAAACAGAGGAAAAAAAACCAAACCCCAAAAAATAGAAAAAAGAAGCAAAAGATCGCCGGGCAGCTTCCCCTACCAGATCGCGGCATATCATGCAGTAGGTAAGGTGCCCGGGTACGAAACGCATTCGGTGCGTTTACTCCGTGGGTCGGCCGAGGAATCGAACGGGGGACCTCGCACTCGAGTGCGAAGGGGGTTGGCGTGCCACCCCCAGACCACTGGGTTATTTTCCCAGTGTTGTCTGGGGGCTGTTGGAGGGTACTCGCTGGACCTAATATATATAGGACGGACTTCGATCGAATGGGGAGAGCTGTCATTGGCTACTGGGCACAACCCGACCCTTCGATATTCAATAAATCAAACTGCATTGGTATCTTCTGTGGCTATTCCATCTAGCTGTAGAGACATCGCAACCATTCCCACCCCACTTCCTTCTCACCTGCTGAAATACCACACCACAACACTCACAACACCAACAGCAACCGCACCCAGAACAACCCAAACCTCACTTGCACCCTTCACCTTCTTCGCGTCCATCCCCTCAAAAATCCCTTCCAACCTCTCAGCCATCTTCTCCCCACCAAACCCCTCCTTCACTCTCTTTATCCCCTTCTCGCCCATTTCCTTGCCTCCCAATTTCTCCTCCAACACGCCCTGCATCACAATCTTCCACTCCTCAACTTTTTCGGGATCCCTCAGCCACCCAGTCTCCCCTTCCACCACCGTCTCCGTGGGACCTCCGTTATTAGCAGCCAAAACGGGAACACCCTTCAGCATTGCTTCGAGCGGCACAATCCCAAAGTGCTCATTGGAGGGGGTGTAAACCAATAGCTTGGCCGACTGTAGCAAGATCTCTTTCAGTGCGTTGGGCACAGACAATAGGAACAAAACCTGAGTTTCCTTGGGGCATGACAATGCCGTCGGTAAAGTCTTGGCCGTAAAGCTTGGAAGGCCCAGGTCCTCCTCGCAGAGAGACACGAGCTCAGAGTGATACGACACGTTCTCATGAACACGGGGATCGTAACCACCCGCTATGATAAGTTTTGCGGAACTTCGAATGGAAAGTGGAAGTCGGGAGAAGGCACGAATAGCTAGTGCGATGTCCTTTTTGCGTTCGAATCGGTTGATTGATAATAAAATCTTGGGCCAGGGGAGTGTGCCTTCGGTAACTGGGGAGGAGGCGGAGGGAGATGTGCTAGAAGTGTCGATACAAGGATACACAATCTTAAGATCAGTCTTTGCCGCCAGTGAAGGCCAAGTCCTGGCGACGATGGATTTTGTAAAACCAGAGTTGACCGCTATGGCGTCTGCGTAGCCCATGCTTAGCTGCTCGAGGGTATCAAAGGGGATACGGTAGAGCTTCTTGAGGAGGCTTTGACGGTTTTGGACGAGGAGAAGGTCCGGGAAGTGACAGTAGAAGAAGATGGGTAGTTTTGGTAGGAGGGCTTTGAGTAGAGGTAGGCCTGCGCTGAGTTGGTCTACGAAGAAGGCTGAAGGTGAGATGGAGTTCAGTTCTGAGGTGAAGAGGGTGATGTGGAGGATGAGGTGAAGTTGGCGAAGGATAGCGCAGAGGATGGAGAACCGGCCTAGTATGCTGGGGGGTATTATGGTGTTGCCGCGGACTCTGACGTCGAGTGTTCCTATAATCATTAATTAGTGATATGATTTTTGTTAAATATATATGAAGGTATATACCATCGCGAGCTTCATCAAAGCAATGCGCCGGATCGCAGTGGCTCGTAAAGACGACGACCTTATGTCCACGTTTCTGCAATCCAACCGCCGCATCAACCACCAGTCTCTCTGCACCGCCGATTCCCAAATCGGGGTGCAAAAAGACTATCGTCTTCTTCTTCTCGCTGTCGCCGACCATTTTCTCTCACTTCACTTCACTACCCTTTTTGAGTCTGTATAAACCATGACGTTGAACTCACCAAGACCAAGTGTCAGATGCTCCGCCGCGCCTAATGATTGACAGGGGTCACTGTAATTGCTTGCTGCTGCTCCCGTCCCGGGACAAGGGTACACTTGTTCAAATCAACCCCACCGGGAGTTGTGCACAAGATACGATAAGAGAAAGCTTATCAAACCCCCCCTATCCCAATTAAAATTACCCTGCTGTATCGTTACCATACAGCAATACCCATCCTCTTAACACCTACTCTCCCCCAACCCACCTAAACACTACATCCCACAAACAAAACCACATGACAACGTCACATGCCCTCTCCTTCCCATAGCTATTCCTTCTAAACCGTCCCTGCATATGCAAGGCAAGAAACAAAAACTCCATCCCAACCAGTCGGAACATCACACAAAGAAAGAGGCTGGTATACATATGCATCCCTTGTGGAATCAGGTCTCACCGCCCCTTACTTTCCGACTTCCCCGTCCCGTCCGGCTCCCGAGTCCCGACTGGGAGATCTTTAAAAAAAAAAAACTCCGAATCGAGTCCCGAAACCTCTTCTCCATCTTCTCCATCTTCTCGGGCCTGGTATCCGGCAAGGATACCTACTTGTACTAGAATGCTGGCATGTGTTCATTGGACCCCTTGGAGTCGTTTCCTTCTACACTAGGTAACCAACCCCCCCTTGAATTCCCCTGCATGATTTTTGTCTCTCTATCCCAATCTAGGTAATCCGAAGGGGGACTTTAAACTATCTCCCAGAAACTTATGCAGGTTCAATGGAGCTCCGTGTACCGTCGTAAGGATATGTTCTACACTAGGATGCCGCCTTTCTTGCGCGCGCGGGTTGATAAAGCCGATGTTACGCTTCCAACATGGGGCCGGCGGCTCTAACGTGGAACAAGGACACTGCACAAAGTACCGTACCTGGATACCTACTAGTCTACACATGTTCATGCACGAGAAGACGACGTGGACGAAGGAGAAGAAAGAGAAGAAAGGCAAGAAACGTGCCTTTATTACAGACGTATCCATAATAACCAGGCACAGAGTGTGACATTGACGCAACAAATGTTCCTGAAAGATAATACTACTAAACCTGTTAATTGGTTTTTCGGTTACACAGTTATGCCTACCTTATGTTCGGAGGCAAACGAACTTGTGCTCAATCAAACTAGGAGATGAGACTGGTAAACGAATGAGTGAGTTCGAGATCAAGATCCATATAATCAACCAGTGACTTCAAGCCCCAATTACAACCGACAAAGAGCCAATAAAGAAGCCAAATAACAGCGCGGAAAAATAAATAATGATATCAAATCCCTCTCTGTCTCTCTCTCTCTCTTTGGTCATAAAGATAATTCCTTATAATCGTGTTATGGATCCTCAGAACCTATTATCCCTGGGACTGTAGATACATATCATACATAGGAAGTAAACAATCTTCCCTTTCCCATACACTTCACTGTAATGTTTTTTACAATTCGGAACATTTGGCCTGCTCATAATTATCCTGTAATAAATAAATAAATAAAACCACAATCTTCGTCTTTCTGACTTTCCCCTTAGTTCTATTCCCATCCGAAAAATGCATGTGTTGGAAGGAAAGGGGGTTGAGTAAACCAACACAAAAAGAAAACATGAACGACATAAATTTGGAAAGGAAAAGAATTAACAAGAAGACACATAAGAAGATACGAGATGAGGGGATCGACTGAAAAGAAAAAAAGGCAAGGGAAAAAACCATCCTTTCTTTAGCCTTCCATTATGCTTGCCCTAATAAACCTTAAATGCTTCCCCTTCCATTCCCTTCCATCCCATCCCTATTCCAAAAACAAAACACACATAGGGAAAAGGAAATAATGATTAAACCCGCGCCATACAAAAAATGATGTTCGGTGATGTCCTTGGTTTCTAAGATGCTTCTTTATACGCTCTCTCTCTTCATCATTCAGATCTGCCTTGCTCCAGTTCCAGTTCCTCCTAAAGCCATCCATCCTATGCCCGCACCAGTGTGTCCCCTTCCTCATACATATAACTCCTTCATTCAAAGTACTCTTTAGGAAACAACAAGACAACAACTTCATCCCAATTTCCCATCAAAGAAGGGAGAAGTTATAAGAAAACCCAAACAGTTCCATGATATCCCGTACAACAATAACACATCGACCAATCAACCCCAAAAAAAAACCCTCCCTTAACCCCCCTTTCCCTTTCCTCCCAAGGAAATATGTTGCGCGCATTCTTGTTTTGCCGCAGAGTTAAACAGTGTAAAAAAAAAAAAGGCAGTGGTGCGGCTAATAGTAAATGCAGAAAATTCCATGAAATCAAGGGGAGGTAAGGGAAATAATATCGATAAAACAACATGATGAAATAATGCTGCATGCTATTGTGGTGTGCGTGTTGTGTAGATGCAAATTCGAAATGTGTCATGATGAACAAGCAAAAAAATTTCACTCGCTATCCACGGGAATCTTCTTGGCAGTCTCAGTGCTACCAATGCTGGCATTAGTGTCCCGTCGCCTGGGATGCACTGTCAGTCTGCCAGCTGATTGTGTTTCTCTCGAGGGATGATGCTTCTTTTTCTTAGACATGATCAACAATCCATCATCACTGTCACTGTCACTATCGTTGTCTTGTGCGTGGTTTCGTGACACTTTGCGACCCCGAAGCGCATCAATAGCACTTGCTGGACGAGCCCTCTCATCCAATGCCAAAGAGACCACGCCCTCGCGGTCGTGCTCATCTTCGAGAGGAAAACCGGACATTGGCTCCTTGGCGAAAGCCGGGGGTGTGATAGTATCGGTTGTGTCAATAACTGATGATCGCCCAACGACACCTGGGCTACCAAGAAACTCCCCTTCAAAGTCTGCCGAGACTGAGCTGGTACTACTTAGAAGCGCCGGCAGCGAAGGATCTGACTGGAAGGCAAGCATGCGCTCCGTGGCATCTTGGGCCAGGTTGGTATTGATCCCAATGACGGGGCTTGCCGTTTCGCTAGGGCTGGTAAGAGGGGTGGTCAAAGCACCAATGGAGGTTGAGCTTGACGACTTGGCAGTTACAACTGTCTCCCCTCTTGAAATCGGCAATGGATGGAAAGATTCGTCGTCATCAGGCGATGGTGGGCAAGGAATCAGAGCAGGCTCGGCGTTAAAGCTGACATCGGTCGGCTGCCGCCGAGGCCTATCGATCACCTGTGTTCGTGGTGAGGGGTCATACAATGATGGCCTACGCGGACGTTGCTGCGGGGTCTTGACCTCTGGGAGATCCTCGATACGATGAGCCGTCATGGGCCTCTCGTCCAGTTCCACCGGGATGCGCTGCTTGTAAATACTTGGGTCAGATTTTGGGTTGGTATGCTGGTACCCAGTCATGACAGGCGAGGAAGCAAGCTCGAGGCCCTTTGCCACTTCAACCGCACGGGGAGTAAAAGGTCGTTGGAAGTGAACGTTGCCAGGGGCCATGGCGGTGCTCAGAGACACCTTGGCTTCGGCGCGTTTATCGGTGCTCGCAAAGAGTCCTCGATCAACGGATCTTGCACGGCCTAGGTCGTCGGTGATCGGACGCATGTCGCGGGCTTTGCGCAAAGCGTTGCTGGGGTCCTCGTTGTAGCTGTCAAAGAAGGGACTCGTGGGCATAGTATGTGGCTCGCTTGGCCCGGGTGTGAGACTCAAAAAAGCATTCGTGACGGAACGAGATGGACCATGACTATGGCTATGGCCAGGGCGCGGAAGAGACCTATAAGGTGATGCAGAAGCCGTCTGCCAAAAATCTTCTCGGCTGTTGGTCAGATTCGTAACAAGCTCAAGCAGCTGTCGAGGCTGTACAACATTTGTTGACGATTGTTGCGGAGTTGACTGTTTGGCTCTAGTCGGAGACTCATCGCGGGGACTGGCCAACACGCTGTGTGTCAACGGGTGCTCACTTAGTGTTTGCTGTGAGCCGCTTGCGAAATAGTCGTCCGGGCGTATGCTTTTGCGTCGACCCTCTCTTAGGTGAGGGGTAAATAAACCGTTTGGGACTGGGCTGTCTCCTGCAGAACTAGTAGCACTGCTGGTGGCTCGTTTTCTGGACGATACACTCTCTGCCCGCTCCTGCCGGTGGTGCAGGACCTTGTTGAATGTCTTCTTGACTGCTGACCTGGCACGTTCGAGGAAAGTTAGTGGCACAACGGCATGTGCGACCTCCCTGTCATCAACCTGGATCTTACGACCCGAAGTGCGCCGTGAAGGGTCCGTCTCCTCAAGCCACTGAATGATGTTGCCGATGCCGTGCAGGACCCATGGATGCCGCTTGACATCGCGTAGGCGGATTCTCTTTTCGGGATTCTTGATCAACATCTTGGAGAGAAGATCTTGAAGCTCCCTGTCAATTTCCTCATATGACAGCTCATCGTCATCGCGGTACGGGTCCTTGTTGATCCTCGTATACAACGACTCCTCAAGTGGTCGGGTGGCTGGGTCAACAGGTCGCAGGCGCCTCTTGGGGATGTAAACTTCTTCGGTGGCGATCTTCCTGAACATCTGCCATTCGTCCTCGGCAAGGAATGGGATGCGGGCAAAGATCAAGCAGTACAGCGTGACTCCTAATGACCATACGTCAATCTGCTCGGTAACCTTGGGCTGCGGTACACCTGGTTTGTCATCATAAGCGTCGGTGTAACAAAGCTCGGGTGCGAAGAAGGCCGGGGTGCCAACCGTCTTGGCAAGCTCGAGGTCGTTGTCGAAGTCGCGGGCTTCGGACTCGGACATGGTTTCGTCGGGTTCGCCATCGCGGACAGGTCTCCCGAAGTAGGAAACGCCAAAGTCGGAAATTTTGACGCGGTGGTCCCTGGTCCAGAGCAGGTTTGCCGGTTTGATGTCTCGATGAACAACACCTTCGTAGTGCAAGTACTCCAGGCCCAACACGGTATCGCGAAAGGTCTGCCTTGCCTGTTCGATCGTGAAGCAAGGGACGTATGAGTAATCATCCACATAAGGATCGTGAACCTTGTTGTAGTCAACCGAAGACATGTGGGAAATGATCGACTCGGCCATGCTCGGGGATCTGCCCCGTAAGGCGGGGTCCTCGGGATAAGCACCATACATCATTCCATCACGGAGAGGCCCGGGGGTTTCGAGGTCTTCGTCGCTGATAATTGCTCCACAATCGGCTTCGGTCGGTAGAGGGGTCGCGACACCTGATAACGACTTAGTCGATTGAGTTCTGGAAGGAGCTCGCGAAGTACCCCTTGAAGCAGCCACGGAGCTCGAAGGCGAGTATGTATATGCACCTGCTTCATCTCCCCCGAGGGCCCGGTTCCTGAATTCAACCTCATCCTCGTTGGCATCACCTAACTCGAGGCTCCAGAAATCGGCTGCTGAGGCCTGATGCTGCGAAGATTGTCGTGCCCGTTTCGCATCTTTCATTGCCTGTCGTCGCGACAAGAGTTGCTCGTACCGCTCTTCCTCCGGTGAGGGTTTCTCCCCGCGCTGTTCTCTTTCGATCCGCCGTCGCTCATAAGCACAGATGTGAGGGAGGCCTTTCTTCCTCCACACAACCTCTCCGAGCTCGACATGTTCGAGGACCATGTAGATCTTTTTAAGCTCCGGGTCGTCAATAATCTCGAGGAGGCCGACAACATTCGGGTGCCGAATCTTTTTGAGGATGGCGATCTCCTTCTTGCTCTTGTCCTGAGTCGACATGGCCGTGACCTTTCCTAACCGTCTCTTCTTTGAGAATCTTGGAATGATCTTGATCGCCACGAACTCTCCCTTCTCCAGGTTCCTCGCAAGCTTGACCTTGCCATGCATGCCACGACCTAGCTCTTCAATAATCTCATAGCTGTTGATAAGCTTTCGACCGGTTGTGAAGTCATGTTCGACGTTGGCTTTGTGAGTCCTATACGGAGGGGTTGGGAACAGTCGGTCAGCAGCAGACCTCGGACACGGAAAATAAGGGGCCAGGACGACTTACTCTCGAACTTTGTGGGACTGCAGCGGGTGCAAATAGGGGCTATTGAGGCCACCTGGAGTGGCACTCTCGGACCCGGGCTGTGATGCCGGGAGCGACATGTTAGCTCTAGGGAGACTCGGACTGAAGAGCGCCGGCGACGACACGGGGGTGCTATTGGCAGTCCGTAAGGGGATGTGGGTCGGCGGGGGTGGGAATATGTTTTGAAGGTGAGGATGCGAGGGGCGTGGGTGCCCCTGGGCGTGGGCTTGTTGTTGCGATGGTTGTGGCGGCTGAGGCTCCATGGTCGGAAACTGGATTAGAGTCACTTGGGGAGACCTTCATGCTGGACAGCGATAGTCGTGTCGGTGTTGCACGCACATGGGGCGGGATCGGTCGCGTGCGAAGGCGGGGCCGGCGTCAGAAACAAGGCGTGGACGAGGGCGATTGAGTTTGCGGTTAAGGAATTAAGATCGAAGAGTTTCAAATGTCTATCCGCGCTTCTGCTATGTGATGTCGACCCGGCAAACTGGTGGCCGAGGGAGAGATTGAAAGAAAGGTGGGTATTGTGGTATCGTACGGTGGAGAGACGAACAAGCGATAGCGAAGGAGAAGTTGAAAATGGACTGGCGGCGGTCGGCGGTAGGTGCAGGCTCAGTGGCTCAATTATTGGGTGGGTTGCTGCAGTGCTGCACCGATGCGGCGTCGGCTAGACTAGGTACGATTTGATGGATTGACTGATGAATGGATTGGAAGATGGGTGGGAGGGGACGAGGGGTGGACAAAGGCGCTGCGTCTCTCTGGGGCAAGCCAAGACTTATTTTTCTGTCAGTACACGGCCCATTACATCAATACCTACTTTCTCCTCGGACGATGGATGATGCAGACACAGACACGAAAGCGAGTCTAAGACGTCAAAGGACGACGGTCCGAGGCATTTAAGACTCGAAAGGAAAACAAAAAAGAACACTATACATACGTGCTAAGCCAGGCGGTCTACTGCGAGCTCAAACTTTGATCGTTTTGATCTGATGTTTCTCCTTTTTCCCTAATCGGACGGGGGGCTGTGTGGGCTGCTTGCTTGTGTGTGTGTGGACTGTCTGACTTGCTTTCCAGGATTTTGGGATTGATGGGCTGGAGTCTTGGAGCCTTGTCGGCTGGGGTGAATCAACGTCTTCTTCTGGATTCAGGTCTGGCGATGATGTACCCAGGGCGCACTTTGCTACCCCTCACCACTTAATGGTTTTTCGGGGTGCCTCGAAGAGACATGGAGCCCATGATGAAAAGCAGCACTGAGAACAAATGGGAAGCCAAGGGTCTCCGCCACAGGCTCGCGGCAGGGAAAAGAAAGTGGGTAGGAAAGAAGGGGGGGACAAGAGCCGTTTAGAAAACAGCGAGGCAATAGCACAGGTTTTGTATAATGCCTCTACGTGAGTCTAAAGACGATGGTACAGTGACAGAATGGCCCCATTTGCACCCTTGGCCATACCATCCATCCATCAATCACCCTGGGCCTCTCCTGCAGCGAAACCGGGGGTTAGCAGTCATTTGTGAGACCTGCAGGAAGTCGGTGGTATTTTGCGCACGAAAAAGGCCATTGGCCAAGCGGATTGACGTCGCAGCCAAAATCGCCAAGTCCCGACTGTGGAGTCTGGAAAAGGCAATGCTTATCGCTGTGCGCCCATTCGACCCAGCGCGCTCTCAGACCCTTCTTCCGAACTCTATTCGCAGACCATGTCTCTTGTCTGTCGGCTGTCGTTTCTGGCATCTTGCATGAGGAACATCAAGTCAATTATTGTCGGGCAGTGAGCACAGTGGTTGCACAGCTTTCGCCACAACACCAACTGAACCGCTCCGAATACGTGGCCGTCCTCGTCTCTGCTTTTATGACAGTGGCGACTATGACAGCAAGATAGTGTCAACCGAGTGGGTTTCTGACGTGTGGCCTGTGCTCAATCATCTTTGAGGCTTTCCCTTGCGTGGGAGAGTCGATGATGGCGGAAGACGGATGGCGGGGCCTGTGTGCCAGGCAAGGTCTCTCTCGAGAAACTCTAAATTTCAGGCAGTCCAAGCTCTCGTTCCAGCGATGCACACCACCATGCAAGAACAAGCTGGGAATCACAGACTAGTGTATACGGAGCTGTTGTCTCCAATATCCGCCATCATCTCAGGTCCAGCTCCTTTGCTTCTTCTTCACTCCAGTCTCCCGACGCAACGGTAGACGGGAGTTCCCAGCAACCCCAGCGTCTATTCCAACACCCCAGCATCCCAGCGGGATTAACGGCACTTACAACCATTATCCCCTTGCGCCATCACGAACTCGCAACTCGCGACTTACAGCCGGACATCGAGTCGGGAGCAATTGAGCATCATCCAGTGAAACAAAGAAAAAAGACGGAAGAGGGTTCTTGGTGAGCTCATCAGTTGAAAATCTCGCCTTTCTTCTTCTCGGTACGTACCGCTATCTGCCTCCGGTCGTTTCGTTACCTCCGTACTCCATACCGCCTCGGATTGCCGAAAAGGGCGGAATGCACGGAAATACTTGTCCCTAACTCCCTCCCTCACGCTGGGCGTCTCAGCCAAATTCCTCGCTCGGACTGGATGCTGTCCCCCGCCTCAAGACGAGGCCCTTCGGGCAAATCGTGCATCGTGCTGAAATTGATGGTGATGCGATACAACCCAAAGCACATCTCATATCGTCATTTCGCCTGAGGAAAGATGTAGATGTCTGAGAAACAGGCTTTCCCCTCGTGTTAGTGCAACATTGGGAAAATCAGCTGTGCAGAAAGACATCACGCTTCGGATGGCCAAGTTTGGAAAGGGCCCAGACCGTTCGATGCTCGGCGTCTGTCTAGGCATGGAACAGCTGCGATGGTGAGTGGCTGGAGTTTTCCGTTCCAGCTTTGGTGCCCAATATTATAGGCACCACGGATGAGCAACAAGAAGAGAGAAGCAGCGGTCTCACGATGACCCCGCATACCGACGACGTCAAGCGCATCGAACACACAGACCTTTCACCACCAGAGATCCGTTGGCCTTGTTGGAACCTGGGCATCAAAGGATCACCAATCGGGTCATGGGGCATGTCTGTTCTCGGCCATCATGTTAATTTCACGACACACACCCATGGCAATGGATGCCGCGAAAAACCGGAGGCACGGTAAGACAAACAGCTTCACCATCCTTCTCGACCTCGTTCTCCGGCGCCTATCAATATTGATGAGCGAACACACGAACACGCAGAACATTGGCTTTTTTACCCCGGAATTGCCGTTTTGGACTTGGCCTGCCACTATTTTCCCCAGAGATCTGACACTAGCTGGATTGTTCCCTTGCCCCCTTGCCCCCCTGCGACTCCAAATAGTCGGCCATTTTGGAGATTGTTGCTTGTCTTTCCCGTCCCCTGCTGCCTCTCACTCTTTTACCCCGGTCACACAACCCAATCATGGGCGAGATTGATATGCACGAAAGGGAGGACGCAACTGGTCAATGCAGTCAGACCGTCATCACAATGGTCCATCCCAGAAGGACAAAAGTGACAGGTCTCCAAACTTGTCATGGCGAGCGACAGCAACATCCGATTTCCTCCATTTTACTTCTCGTTCTCGCACTCAACTTCGGGACCAAGGCCTCCGTGTCCAGCGCCCGCCCACATCTCGCGTATTTTGTATCTTTGGCACGATGTCTCCATGTTATCAAGATACACATGCAAACACTGAAGTTGCCCCGAAGGAAACCCGAAACGGGAATCATCCTCATACAACGAACGGCCAACCAGAAGAGCCCTATTCCTCGTTACACACACATATACACACGACCACCCGGCAAGGTCCTTACCGCACGCAGCCACACTTCTACAGGTTCAAACAATATTGAGCCGTGTCTTTCCTTTTTTTCCTCATGTCCGAAGCCGGACAGGTTGCTTAGCCGCCAGCATTTTCACCAGAAATTCTCTCTCAGCTCCTCTCAACAGGTTGCAAGAAAGTAAGGGGCTTATGGATGATGAATGGGCTGATCCTTTTATTTCAACAATACAACACGACGCCATAACAGCTAACTGGTAGGGAGTTACGCCGATTTGGCCGTGGCTTGCTGGATAATCACTCCACTCCTAATATCTTGGCTCTGTAAGCCCGTTTCTTCTGTTGATGGAAACGCCCATCACAATTCAGAGTGTGAGCGGTCTTGCGACATCGCTGCGTTTCTCCGTCCCTGCAATACCACCCTTCCTTTTCTCACAGGCGAATCAGGTGTTCAGGTTTTTGGAGGTGGCTGCAACTTTCCTTCCCGTCTCTCTACCTGCATGGAGCCCAATATCAAAGCTATATTAATCATTATCAGCATGTGTGTTTGTGGGTGTGTATGCACAACCTGTCTCCATCGGAGTCGTAGTGAGTGCTTGCGGCGTTTTTTTAAAAAAAAAATTTTTACAAACGACATGCCATCACAAGTTCGAGTGGAGGTTGTTTATAAGGTGGTATTCTTTGCTGCACGTCATTATCGTAATCTTTTTGGCCGACTGGGTTTTTGAGGCTGGGCATCCATCATGTGTTCGTGGTTATCTTCCTTTTTTTTCTCATCCCTTTTTTCTGGACTCACCAGGGGTGGGACTGTGCCGCTAGCTTGCATTCAGGGAAACTCATGTGCATTTGGGCGTGACTTTGCATCAGTTATTTTCACGTTCACTTCTTTTTGCTTGACAATCGGACAGATAATGGGAGATCGGCGAGTGCGATCTGATTCATTCCCGTAAGTGGTCGGTAGGTAATGACAGAAGTGAGACAGGTATGTACCACACACTCCACTAACACTAGCACAAACTACAATTTCAGACGCATGTGATAGGGGGTCGCATAGCGAAGAAAACAAGTTTCTGCATTGACCACCTGTTCTCTCAGATGTTCGTTCCCGGGCCGAATTTGGAGTTTGAGCGCTCAAGCCTTCTAGCACAGGTGAACAAAACGCTGGTCCTTGCCTGATGCGGGAGATGTCACAGACAAGTTTGTCTTTGTGATGAGAATCCTTCGGAGGCCCGAGGAACTGGGAGCTGGGAAAACTGAAGCCTTCCCGGAAGTGCCTTCCCATTCAATGACACTAGTGTGTGAGCTGAAACTTGGGAAGGAAGATTGTACTATTTGTTGGTTGGAGTTACCTAAGTGGCTTTTTGCATGTAGGGGTGGATGGGACTGGCAGCTTTTTAGCGTGACCCAGGAAATTGGAAACTCTGGAGAAAGAGCATGGATGGCTGAACCAGATGAGCTGGAACTGGGACTAGGGAATCCGGACACTACGGTTGAAGCAACCATGGGTTGGATATTCGTGCTTTCACTTGGTTAAACAACAAGACCAAGTGTAGCATCTACAATGGTGGAAAGGGGACTCGTCATTTTTCTGCAGAACTTTTTTGCTAACGAGGATATTGGATACACACCCACAGGTACTGTCTGTAAGGTATCAGACAAACGGGATAAAGCCGATATTTTACACATCAGGAGAGTGTCTCTTCAGTTTGCTAGCCGTCCAAAGTTTCGCTTTGCAGTTTTCTCCTCCATGCACACATATATATGCCTGTCACTCTTTACGAATACTTACTTCCTAATCAGTTTTGTATATGAGTATCTTCCAATTCACGAAAGCACCGAGCGAAAGTAACCCCGGGGTTCACCGTCCGGTCTTTTTGTTCCCGTCTGTGCCCTGTGGTTCCTTGTGATGATGGATGTGATAAAAGCTAGTGTACATACACTAGTTTCTTTGCAAAGACTCGGAAGCCACGGAAGGAAAAAAAAACGCCAACGGATCGGAATTAGCGCCGCGGTAGGGTCATCAAATCAGCCTCGATTGGGAATGTGTCTCTAACAAAGTACAGTGGTTTTGACAAGTGACCCGTTTTTTTCTCTTCCTCCCTCCTTCTCTTTTTGTTTGTGATGAAGTTGGGCTGCCTAGCTGGCTGGCTAGCTAGCTACAAGATAATTTTTTTTTTTGCCTCTCCTGACGATCGATCGAACGAACCATGATATTCGGGTTTCTTTTCTTTGTTTAGCACAAGTGGTGTGCCAGTGTGGTGTGGTGTGGCGTGGCGTAGCGTAGTGTGTCTTACTTTGATGTGTACTCCCGGCCTGTCTTGTCTCCTGATGATCATGATACTCGAGACAATTTTAGACAAAGGGGTAAGCATATCAATAAAGGGCATAATTGTGGTTCCCCGATATCGAGGACGGCTAGTGTAGTGTAGATCGAAGGTGGCCAATGGAAGTATGCAGGCAAAAAAGCCCTTTCATTCTCAAGCATGATGATATCATCAACCAAAAAATTTATATTAAAAAAAGGGTAGAGTTCTTTGTTTTTTTTCTTCTTCCTTTCTCAATTGGAGCTTCAGGCTAGAACGAGTATGACCGCAGTAGCGTAGATACGGGGAAAGAGGTGGCGGGGTATATGCTCCGAACAAGAAGGGGGGGGGAGGGATTTTTCTTTGTATGGATTTTAGTTTTCAGTAACATACATAGGTAAGTAAGGTAAAGTGGAAGCTTCTCCGTTTTTTCAAGTAACAGTTGATGGATGGGGAAAGCTGAATGAGAACCTTTTTTGGATCGTGATTCAAAATGCAAGATGCCGCTTTTGGATGTCACAGTAGCCCAGCTGAAGTGGTAAAAACTTCTGCAAGAACGGAATAAACTTTGGTTGGCCAAAGAAGTGCGGAGAACGGGACGGGAAGTTCTACACAAGATGTAGCTACCTATCCGTAAGATATGATTCGTTGGTCTCCTAACATCTGGAGATTTCGGAGATGGGTGGGATGGCACTGATGGATAAAAATGGTGCGGGTAGGACTGTAAGTACACGCGTGCGTGATAGTGGCTGGCTGACACAGCGGGTTACGATGAATGGGTGGGAGGGGAGATAATATCATCACGCAGTTCAACTCTGTCCAATAGTATATGCTGTGTCTATGTCCCCGCAACCATCATTGGGCGATCTCTTATATCAGGAAATTTTCATCTCTTTTTTTGGAACTGGCTGGAATTACACAGACTGAGACAAGGTATAGTATAGGGCATCCCGAGAAACAACAGCAAGAGAGATAAGAGATCAAATGAGAGGTGTGTGAGCGCGAGACCGGGACCGTTGATGAGAGAGACGCAGCCCTTTGAAAGAAAAACATGATGTATCAGTTTTCTTAAAGCTGATTTTCACAGAAAAAGAAGAAAAAAAGAGCTGTGTTGTCTCGGCCCTTATCTTTTAGACTAGGCGTCGAGCTATCATATGCATGTCTTGCTCCAAAAAGAACGGGCGGAGGAAAAAGCAAAAGAAATCTCAAAATTGCTGATAGTAGTCCTATCTTGGTGAGGCGCAGACCTTATCTCTGTAGATCAGCTACAATCATGGACGGGTGCATATGCGAGCATATCTGAGTGAGGGGAAAAACAATATCTTTGAAGTTGATAGGTGGGTGAAAAAAAGGGGCTCCGGTCTTGCTCAGGATGGTGGTGGTGGTGGTGAAACGTGCTGTTAAAGTTTTCGAACTAATGTAGCTAATAGGCTCTATGCTATCCTTTCCCCAGTTTTACCTAGGTAGCATTCTGGATGGTGGATGGGTAAGTCATCTGGCTTGCTCTCCCTGCGGACTTACCTCCTTACTACCTATACCCGTCGGCGGGGTGGCACGCATGACGTTCCCGGTGTCGCTGGGACTGCCGCCGTCCGAATTATCTCCGCGGAGGGGATATATCACGGGGGAAGCGGGACTTTGACGACGACCTACTAATACATTCACTGTGCTGCCATCGTGACAAGAGGTTCGATGGTGTGGTTGCCCCAGAAGAGCGGTTTGTGATCCCCTCACCAAACGCCGATCTTTAACTTAAACCCTCGATCCACTTTCACACGCATATGAATTTGCACAGCATCGTACGACTATGATGCCGGAGATTGGAGCTTTAACCCGATTCCACCTTATCTCTGGCAAAACCAGGTTTTTTGCACTTTTCCCATCCGTCTGTGTGCATGCGGGATGCCCGCTGCGCAACATCCTGGCAATAACGTTCCGTGCCGACGCTCAGGGACGGGTAGGGCGGCAACATACGCAAAGGGTCTCCTTGAAAAAGAAGAAGTTTGGAAAGGCACTCATGTACCTTACTTAGAGAGCATACGCAATGAGCAAAAATGAAGCAACAAACATCGAATGGCAAAAACAGATCGTACAAAACAGTGTTTGTTGTACATCCAGAGGCAGACAGATATACTCCTAAATAACCAGTCAATAATCAAGGAATTCCCGGTAGTAAGCCTCCAAAGGACCAAGGTAGAGAGCCTCGTCCTTTTTTACCCAGTCCCTTGTTCCCATCATTGAGAATAGACACCTCCTTTCTTGTGTCTGCAAGCGCTTCCGTCCATGCAAATGACAACGCAAATAAACGCCATGATATAACCTGGTAAAAAACAAAAAAAACAAAAAACTTTACGCCCACATTAACCCCATCACTGTAAACCCATTGCCTCGTGACCAAAACCGAACGTCACAACGTCTGGGAGAAATCAACCGCTGCACATGACGCAGGCCTCGGGGTTCTCGATGCTGCAAGCAAGGACTGCCTCAGAGTAAATATCAACCTCACGCTCCTTGCTGTCGCCCTCCTCATCTTCAACATCCTTCTTGCCGTCGAGAGCTGGCGAGCCAATAGACTCAAGCTTGGGCTTCTCGACAGGCTCAGTAGGGAGAGCCTTGGGGCTATCACCCTCCGGAACATCCGCCTTGAAGGCAGGGGGCTTCGCTGGCGAGGCCAAGGGCCGGGTCTTGACCTCGGAGGCTGCAGGTGTCTTGATGGGAGGAGGGGTAGTGCTGGGAGTAGGGACACCGTTGCCAAGACCGCTGGGGGCGCTGTCCTTCTGATACATGGGGCGAGGGACCGCGCTAGGGGAGGACATGTAGCTGCCAGGAGGAGCGCGCTTCTTAAGCCCGGAGACCTTGCTGACGTTGGTGTCTTGCACCTTGAGTGCCTCCTGATCGACAGTGAACTGAATGGGGGCAGCGGCAGCCTGGGTGCGGAGATAGTACATGCCGGTCTTGAGACCAAGCTTCCAGCCGGTGAAGTGCATGCTGGTGATCTTGCCCATGGTAGGCTCGCGCATGTGGATGTTGAGCGACTGAGACTGATCAATGAAGGCACCACGATCGGCAGCCATCTGAACGATGGTGCGCTGGGAGATCTCCCAAACGGTCTTGTAGAGAGCCTTAAGGTCGGCGGGAATGTTGGGAATGTTCTGGATAGAACCGCCCTCCGCGATGATGCGGTTCTTCATGTTGTCGGACCACAGGCCCAGCTCGACAAGGTCCTTGAGAAGCCAAGGGTTGACAACCTGGAACTCGCCAGCAAGCACACGGCGCTGATAGATGTTGGAGGTGTAAGGCTCGAAGCATTCGTTGTTGCCCAAGATCTGAGAGGTCGAGGCAGTAGGCATGGGAGCAACCAGCAAGCTGTTGCGAACGCCGTGCTCCTTGATCTTTGCCTTTAGCGACTCCCAATCCCACAGGGAGCTCGGAGTCACGTTCCACATGTCGTACTGGAGGACGCCCTGGGAGACAGGAGATCCTTCATAGGTGGAGTAGGGGCCCTCCTCTTTGGCAAGCTGGCAGGAAGCAGTAAGAGCGGCATGGTAGATGGTCTCGAAAATTTGCTTGTTCAACTCACGAGCCTCAGGAGACTCGAAGGGCATGCGAAGAGCCAGGAAAGCATCGGCAAGACCCTGGACACCGAGACCAATAGGGCGGTGACGAGAGTTGCTGTTCCAGGCCTCTTGGACGGGGTAGTGGTTTACGTCGATGATCCTGTTAAGGTTGCGGACGACAACCTGGGTGACCTCGTGCAGCTTCTTGAAGTCATACTTGCCCGCGTTATAGTCGACGTACTGGGGAAGAGCCAGGGATGCAAGGTTGCAGACAGCGACCTCATCAGGGGCGGAGTACTCAACGATCTCCGTGCAGAGGTTGGAGCTGCGGATGGTACCGAGGTTCTTCTGGTTGCTCTTGCGGTTGCAAGCATCCTTGTAAAGCATGAAAGGGTTGCCAGTCTCCGTCTGAGCCTCAAGAATGGCATACCAGATCTTCTGGGCTTTCATAGTCTTGCGACCCTTGCCCTCCTTTTCATACTTCTCGTAAAGAGCCTCGAACTCCTCACCGTAGCAGTCGGCAAGGCCGGGGCACTCGTTGGGGCACATGAGCGTCCACTCTCCGTTCTTCTCCACGCGCTTCATGAAGAGATCAGGAATCCAGAGGGCAAGGAAAAGATCGCGAGCGCGAATCTCCTCCTTACCATGGTTCTTACGGAGGTCGAGGAACTCGAACACATCGGCGTGCCAGGGCTCAAGATAAATGGCGAAGGCACCCGGGCGCTTGTTGCCACCCTGATCCACGTAGCGGGCGGTGTTGTTGAAAACGCGAAGCATGGGAACAATGCCGTTGGAGGTACCGTTGGTGCCAGCAATGTATGAGCCGGTCGCGCGAATGCGATGAATGTTGAGACCGATACCACCAGCCATCTTGGAGATCATAGCGCAAGTCTTGAGGGTATCGTAAATGCCGTCAATGCTGTCATCCTTCATGTCGACAAGGAAGCAAGACGAGAGCTGAGCCTGAGGAGTACCAGCGTTGAAGAGGGTAGGAGAGGCGTGAGTGAAGAACTTGGATGACATGAGGTTGTAGGTGTCCAAGACGCGCTCGATGTTGTCTCCCCAGATACCGACAGCCACACGCATGATCATGTGCTGGGGTCTTTCGACAATCTTGCCGTCGAGCTTCAGGAGGTAGGACCGCTCGAGCGTCTTGAAACCGAAGTACTGGTAGTTGAAATCGCGATCATAAACGATGGCGGAATCCAGTTCCTCTTTGTGGCGCATGACGCATTCGTAGGTATCCTTGGCAATCATTGGCGATGCCCGGTCGTTCTTGGGGTTGACATAGTGGTACAAGTCGCTCACTACCGCTGACCATTGCTTCTTGGTCTGCTTGTGGAGGTTTGAGACTGCGATACGGGCAGCGAGAATTGCATAGTCGGGGTGGGTGACAGTCATGTATGCGGCGGTCTCAGCGGCCTGTTTGATGTCCTGTCAGTATGATGTCTGTCTGCATGTAGCCTGTTTTGATCTGACTTACGAGATCATCGAGCTGAGCGGTGGTGACACCTCCGTAGACACCGGAGATGACCTTCTGGGTGATGGCGACGGGATCAACATGGTCCATGTCGAGGCCGTAGCAGAGCCTCGAGACACGGGCTGTGATCTTGTCGAATTGAACGCGCTCCTGGCGCCCATCGCGCTTCTTGACATACATCTTGTCGGTTGTGGTGAGTAGATCGGGTGAGGAAACGAAGACAAAAGCGAAGAAGACAAGAAAATATCGATGAGGGCTGAGTAAGCTGCAGCGCTGTGGAGCAAAAGCTCGCGGTTGACTAGAGCCCTGGTGAAAAACAGACAATTCAATGTCTGTTCACGGGTCTGTAAGGTTCAGTGAGGGGTATCAGGTAGCGTTTTTTGGTGGAAGTGGAGGATGGAAAAAGAGAGGAAGAAGGAGCTTTCCTAGTTTTGCGCTGCACTCTTTTAAGAGGGGAGAAGATGTGGATCGCGTCCGGACACGCGTGCCACCAGATTTTTGACGCGTCGCTGTGCCCCGCTCCCATTAAACAAACGCTCAGCCCAGTTACTGGCACCCTTCTGGACCAATGGATAAGCGTGGGATTTGATAAGATGGCCGAAATGCCCCACCATGCGGGGAGTTGAAGGTTGCAGGTTCCATGCCCGTGTGAATTTCAAATTTACTAGGGACCTTATGCAGCATAAGCTATGGTTTTTATAAGGCTTTGAAATCCAGACGAGAATTCACTTTTTTCCGCCCTTGGACCTCGATTGCCGTGTAGCTCAAATTTCTTTGTCTGTGCCAGCTTCCAGGTTCTCGGGACAACGAGACTTTAAGTGTAGCTCGAGGTCCTTCCAGTTCACGCACCATCACAGACATAAATGGGCCCAATAGTGGGCTGTTTCAGATATCAGACATAGCATGTCTAGTCTTGATATTATTTTAAGGCGGCGTCGTCGTGTCGCGTCAGTATTTGAAGTCTTGGCTTAGGTAATCAGCATTAACCAACGTCAATTTATCTGTTTCGCGTTAGCGCGTTTTCAATGGAGAGTCTAGCTGTTCGGAATGCCAAGACCAAGACCCTGAGGACGGGAAACTTTGAGGACCAAGTCTGTGACTCTTGAGGACATCTATGAGTCAAAAAGTGAAGGTATTCACAGACTCTTAATTCTTAGAGTATATTATGAGACTTGGAGCTTCATTTTCAGTCAGACGGATTATCACGAATCCCAACATTCCAACAGCAACGAGAGCAGTAAGCTCGCTGGCAGCGAAAATGGCCCAACATCAAACTTACAAGCCTAGATATATCGATGTAAGTCTTTATATCCCAAGAACCTAACTCAATAAAAATTAATTCTCGATCCAAAACAAGATCGGCATTAACCTAGCCGACCCAATCTTCCGCGGCCGCTACCACGGCAAATCCAGACACCCAGACGACCTCAAGGGCGTCGTCTCCCGAGCCATCCAAGTAGGATGTACCAAGCTCATCGTCACGGGCTCATCCTTCAAGAGCTCAAGAGACGCACTCAAACTCGCCCAGGAATTCCCAAAAACAGTCTACTCAACCGCTGGAATCCACCCCTGCAGCTCATCAATTTTCAGTCCCTCCCACCACAAACACCACGATGAATCCCAATCCGAAGGCGAAGAGGAAGCAGCAGAAGTGCACACCCCCGCCTGCGGCCCCGATCCCACCAAACCTATCCTGGACGGTGACGGCGTCGACCTAGCCCGCAGTAAAACCATCATCGATGACCTGCGCGCGCTCATTACTTCCGCTCCCAGAGACCAACTCGTTGCTTTCGGCGAGTTTGGTCTCGACTATGACAGACTTCACTACGCATCGAAAGAAGTCCAACTTCACTCCTTCGCTGCCCAGTTAGAACTCGCCGCTTCACTGTCTCCGCAGTTACCGCTATTTCTGCACTCCCGAGCTGCGCACGAGGATTTTGTCCGCCTGCTCAAGGATGCCTTCGGCGAGAAGCTGGAGAAGCTAGAAAAAGGCGGCGTGGTGCACAGTTTTACTGGCACGGTGGAGGAGATGAAAGAGCTGATGGATTTGGGGCTATACATTGGTATCAACGGCTGCAGCTTCAAGACGGCCGAGAACTGTGCGGTTGTAAAAGAGGTGACGCTGGATCGGTTGATGATTGAGACTGATGGCCCTTGGTGTGAGGTTAGGCCTACGCACGAAGGGTGGAAGCACCTTGTCGAGTGGGAGGAGGCTAGGAAAAAGGCGGAGGAAGAAACTAAAAAGCAGGAAGAGGAAGAGTTGAGACAAAAGGCAGCAGAGGAGGCAAAGAAGAGACAACAGGAGGAGGGGGAGGCCTTGAAGAAGGCCGAGGAGGGCCTTGAGAAGCTTGAGGTGGCTGGACAGGATGGTGAGCAGGCTGCTGCTGCTGAGGGCGGCAAGCGACAGAGACAACCAAAGAAGAAGCAACCGCAGCAGCTTCAGCAAAAGAAGAACCAAAAGAAGGAGCCCGGGGTCCCCGATCGATTCAAGGTAGTCAAGAAGGAGAAGTGGGAGGAGGGTGCCATGGTCAAGGGGCGGAACGAACCCTGCACTATTGAGCGGATAGCGAAGATCGTGGCAGGTATTAAGGGTGTTTCGGTAGAGGAGGTTTGCGAGGCTGCGTGGGCAAACACAATGAAGGTGTTTGGCGTAGAGCAATAGACAGGTTCAATCCGCGATAGATAGACTAGACTAGCGTTTAGACAGCATTCTCCTTTCTTTTTGTCAAATCCATACATGTACCCTTCGATTTCATAGAACATGTTCAGTGGGTATCATTTACTGCTTTATACACAATTGCCCCCGACTACTACAACACATACCATAGCAATGAACTCCATACATGCGATGCTCACACAAACCAGTTATTCCTCACAATCCAGACCCTTTATGACCTCTTATTCTCCCGTTCCTCACAGCCCCCATCGTAACTCCCTCCTCCCCAGTCATCCACCCAGGCATCTTCTCGCCATCGATAACTCCACTCTCGACCAACTGTCTAATACCTGCGAAGACGTGACTCCCATGGAGCGTTAGCCTCACATACGGCCTCCAATTCGATCCCGGCCCATCATCCTCTTCTTCCTCTTCCCCATCTACGTCCATCCGATCCAAATCCTCCTCAATCTGACTCTTCCGCCCGCCAGCATTGGCCTTCGGCCGCGGCGTTCGTTCCCCTTCCTCCTCTTCCTCTTCTTCCTCATGATTCCCAATATAAGGAAACTCATCCTCCAAAACCAAATCAACCCTCTCGACCCCTTTCCCATCACCCACCTTCCCTGTATTCCCAAACCTCGCCTGAGCAACCAACCTCGCCCTTTTCGTCAACTTTTCCTGCTTCCTCTCCGCTTGCGTCATTGGCGGAGCGTCTCTCTTTTTATTCCTATGCGGTTGTTGCGTATCATCCGACACCTCAGACAAAGGCGGGCTAGGCAAAACAGTCATCAACGGCGACTCCTTCACCTTCTCATCCGCATAGATACTCCACCCCCCACCAGCGGAATTAGTCCTGGCGCTTCCTCTCCTTTCCAGCATTTCCTCTAGGTTCCGAGTCGACAGTGAGGTAGAAAGTAGAGTGAACCTCTGTCCCGGTCTTGACAAAGCTTTTGGAATTCCCTCGACGATCAAGTTTCGCAGCGACTTACTCTCGCCTGCACCAGCTCCTGCAGGGCCAGGACCAGTGGTCTGCGGTTTAGATAAGTAAATATGCGGCGAGGCATCAGGAAAGGCAATGTATATCGTCCGTGCTGTGTCGAAGCTTGTTGTTTGTCCTTGTCCTTTCCTACTGCCACCAAAGCCGAGACTGGTGTTATACGGTGAATCCAGAATGAATATCCGCAGGATCAAGAGAGGCAAAGTCTTGTGCCGGTCAAAGTTGTAGTACGCCTTGATATCCGGTAGAATCTGGGTCTGAAATGACTTGAGAAAAACCGAGGGGTGGAATGGCGGAACGACAAGCGAGGCCTTGTCTACTTCCTGAGGATTATCCCCGTCCGGATCCGAAGGCGGTTTCAACGGTACGATGCGGTATGCGGACCACTTTTGTGAGGTTGGGTGGTCGTACAGATACTGCAGATCGGCCATGGCCAGTTGGTATAAAGTGAGCCCATGTCGCCAATCGCCTGTCGTGATGCGGTCTAAAATCTCCCGTTTAGAACCCTTCCGCGATTGGAGCGATCTGTATTCCTCTTGCAAGGCCTCAGGTGAGGATTCTGGCGGGTAAAAGTCATTTTCATCATCTTGGTCATCCTCGGGGTCGCGTAAATATGGTACTGCTAGAGGAAGATGATTTTCGTCTAGCCATTCCAATGCAAGGGATATGAGTGATGGCCTTGATAAGCGACTGAGAAGCTTGGTGACTCTCGGGTTAGAAGGATCGACGCGTAATGTTGATGGCAGACGCGCCGTTGTGGGAACTGAAATTCGTGACATTTTTGTTTTGTTTACAACGACGACGATGTTGACGATGTGGATGGGGAGAATGGAGAACCAATCTGAATTAGGAGAAGCATTCAGAATTGGAAAACCAAGATAGAGAGGTCCCACTACACCCGGTGCTCCGGGGTGGATTCACAGCTCCGTAGATCCGGAAGAGGTGATCAACAAACCACTGCAGCCACCCGCCGTGCCCGGGACATGGATGCAAAGTCCGTGTTGGAGTCCGGGATTGGAAACCCCCACGCAGTGTCACAAGTGACAAGAGAACGTGCTCAGCAGACGTGTTTCCAGCTTCGCAGACGCGTTCATGGGTGTTCTGTCGGTCTCGGCCTGGACCTTGACATGGTCCGTGCGACCTACGGTTCTGCCCACACACCCCGCACTTCCTCCAGCTTGGCTTGACAGCTTAAAGCCATTACCCCATGTTTTGTACTCCGTACTTTCTTTTGTGTGAGGCCTTCGCTTTTGACGATACCTTCTTTTACAGACTATTTGGAAAAGAAGGGGAATGTGTTCGGTGGAGGGCTTTAAACCTCCGTTTCACCGTCGATAACGAGCCGTAGTAGTGTCTCATACGAGCCGAGTTCGGAGCCGAATAAACCTTGGTCAGGTTGAATGTCCACGGCGTCTTACCTGTTTAGGGGATCCGGACCGTTGGCACAATTTGAGCTTGTCGAACTTTTCACGTTGCTACTAGCCCTGCGTAATGGATGTTGAAATTTCATACTTTGTACCCACTGTTTGTGCTGTCAATTGCAACATGAACGCGGCAACGACGGCCTGAGGACCCCCACCGATGGATTTGGACAGTGGGTAGAGTTGTCAAACGAGGTCGTGTCGGGCCCCTCCGGCTGTTGTTCCTGTGGTGAGGGAGGCATTTGCAGGCATTTGCAGGCATTGTCGAGCTTGGCGATGAGGCTTTCGGAGAATTCTCGAGTCAGGTCCAGGAACAAGAAAGTTGAAGAAAGAAAGAGGCTGCAAGACCCTGCCAAGGGACATCTACCCGTCCGTGCCGTCATCGAGTCAAATGGAACAAAGAGACGTAAAAGAAAAAAAAGAGAAGCATGCGGTGATGGCCGATGATGCGGCAGGTGGCTGTTCGAAAGTGCCTGCAAAGTGCCTGCTCTGCAATTACTAACGCACAGTGGTGATGAAAATGCCTTCAACGGGTGGTTCTTTGCTGCGATTGGCTGCCCTTGAAAAGAGGGGCAATTTCTGAATTCTACCGAGGGCGTGGGATCCATCGTGCTCTGACTAATAGCGAGCATCGGACCGTGGGCTAGCGGGAGTTGCATCGCTGGGATTTCCACATTCGCACGCTGGCTCCCGGCTGTCCGCCCACCTTGATTTGAACTGCTCAATTCCTCAGTCTCCAGTGTCTTCCACTTTTGACACCAACAACACCACCGACACCGCAGACTTGCTTGAAGCCATCACCAAACAACGGAGCCACTTTGTTAGCTCTTTGTCCCAGCCCGCACGCCGCTCCGCCATTTCGCCGCTGACTCGCCGCGTCAGTTCCATTCTGGGAATCGAAGCCGAAGTGAAAGCCGAGTAACACCCCCGCCGCCCTGAGAGACCGGGAGCTTCTTTGTGGTACCACGCCTTTCGCATCAAAGAGAATCCCACTTGACAAAATTTCGATTGAACCCGCCTTCAACAAGATTTCAATTTCACGACCATTGCGAAAATCGATCCGACTCTCATTGCGCCAGAGGGGACACTCTCCAGATACGCGATTCAATCGCTTGAATCACATACGCCCAAGAGACCTTCTAGAAAAACACAACACCGACAACATGTCGTACACGGGTGCCCGGAGGGGGGTCAATGTCTCTCAGTACCTACGCAACTTGAACGTTCAGGATTCCGCGACGGAGGAGACATTCATCACAGACGAAGAACTCGCCAAGGATCTCGCGCTATTTACAAACACTCAATTCTTCGACTTTGAGACGGGCCAAAACACTGATTATCAAGCTCCGCCCGTCAAGCCCGAGACGATACAATCCCCGACTGAAGATGTGAGGTCCGCAACTGATTCAATCATGGGCGACTTCCCGGCGGGCTTAGACTTTAGCATCGCAGGTTAGTGAGAGCGTTTTCCCGTTATTTCTCTTTCACGTTTCACCTTTTTTACGGCTGTTCTAGCTACTTTGTTTTACCTACTTTGTTTCTTGTTTATTCTTGTCCATATCAAATTACATATGCCGGTCATAACGAGGCAGAGTTGCCCTGTTCCCGGCAAGAACTCTGGAGATCAGCGTCTGGAATCACTGCTCACTGCATTTGGGGGGCGGTGACGGACCAAAGAAAACCAGTTGTCTTATCACGAATTGGGGAATGCGCTCGCTCCCGTGCACACCCCACCCTCGCTCATATCGTCCATTGTACCCCCATGCTTTGAACCGTCGTGTGATTGGGGAGGCGGGTTGGTTACAGACGACGCTCCCCTCGAGCTGCATGCAGCTGGGGAGCACAGGCTACACGGGCACTCCCCCCGGGGCCTGCGACCTTGGACTGGGCCACGCCTAAATGGGGCTGACAAATGATCGTCGATGCCGGCCGATGATGCCATTTCTCGTGACTTTGGAGCGATTGCACCATCGACCATGGGGCATCAACTGCGGGTGTCAGGGACTGCCATAACTTTTGGCTCAATATCCCTGGCCTCTCCGCCCTTCCGTCGGCGGCGCGGCTGCTACTCTTAGCTTATTCTTTTTTGGATGGCATATCTTTCAATTGGCCTCCTTGCGGATCGTTAACGTTCTCTTTTTGCTGACCATGGCACAATGTCTCCAGGCGACTTCAGCTTTGGCGACTTTAGCAGCAACTACACCTCACCCACCGTTCCAGCCTTCCCAGATACCCTAGGCCCACTTCAACCCATTCAGCCCACCCCTCAGTCCGCCTACCCCCAGCCGGTATCTCAACACCAACAACCAGGGTACGTACCGTCCGGCGCTTCCCAGATCGGGGGAGAGAGCCGGCAGCAGACTGAACGTCGAGTTAGTGGCCCCGGCCGTGTCCTGAGCTTCGAGGATGCGTCGCGCGTCGCCGCCGAGGAGGACAAGCGACGACGCAACACCGCCGCCAGCGCGCGTTTTCGCATCAAGAAGAAGCAGAGAGAGCAAGCTCTTGAGAAGTCGGCCAAGGAGATGACTGACAAGGTTACCATGCTTGAAGGGCGCATCTCTGCCCTCGAGACCGAAAACAAGTGGCTCAAGAGCCTCGTTACCGAGAAGCACGGCGACAAGCAAGATATCTTGGAGAAGTTCTTCCAGGAGTTTGCTGCCCGCGAGGCCAAGGGCAAGACCAAGGGTAGTATCAGCGCTGCCAGCTCGACTACCGCCGTCGACGACTCCGAGAAGAGGTCAACCAAGGACTAAAGGAAATAAAAGAATTCCTTTTTCTGTTCCGTCAGGTCTGGGTTTCTGCTGTCTGGGTCTGGTTTCGGTCTGGGTTAGGAGGTACTTAGGGGTTTGGTGCGGATATACCAATATCGTCATTATCATCAACGGGGCGTTCTTTCAAGTTGAGTGGTGGTATGAGAAATGGGAAGTAGAAGAGGTTGAGGGAGGAGCTCTTGTGCATTTTTGATGGCTTGATTTATTTTGGCAATGGCATTTTTTTGGTCTCTCTCAACTCCTATTAGTTACCACACACACACACACACACACACACACACAACGCACACAACGCACACAACTTTTACTGCTGTGCGACAGAAGTGGAATTTGTTTGTCTTGAAACGTTGCCCACGACTTTACGATATCACACGACCGGGTTACGAAGACACAAGCCACGAATACAGAGTGGAATGAGGAGGGGGGGGGGGGGGGGGTAACCGGAAAATGAACTGAAAGAGTATTAGTATCATTTTGATTGATATTGAAATCTTTTGCAATTTTTCAATCTGTCTCTGTGTGTCTTTCTCCCTGTCCCGGATATTTTATACAGACATAATCAAAATGAAGAACAGTAGTATTTTGATACAACCAATTTTGGTCGTTTTGAACTAAAAGGCATTGTACAAGGCTGATGATGAATTGAAATCCTCAAATTTCTTCCATTCCTCGTTCTTCATTATAAAATACATGCATTTAATAAACGCTCTACCTATTCCTTCTTACTATCCTCCCAATTATTTTGATGTTCCTCTTGTTGACTCTGCTGATTTTGATCCCTCAAATTTGCAAGTCGCAGCTGATTTCTCTTGCCCAGAATGCGCAGGGTATTCTCCCGCTCAAAGTGATTCATCTCTGCCCAGTTTCCTATGCGCGACAGGGTGCCATCCTTGCCCACCACCATCGGACCTAGGGCGTCCAGAGCCAGGGGGGCGCCGTTGACTTGTAGCGTTGTCGTCGTTGTCGTAGTTTTTTCTTCAGAGGCATCAGGGGCGGGGAGGGCTGGGATTGCGTGCTTGGCTTGAGAGGAGGAGGAGTCAGAGGATGGGGTGGGATTAGATGCGGAAGTGGATGAGGGGATTGACGGGGGGGATTGCGTGCTTCCTTCTTCTTTTGCGGCAGGAGGGTTGGGGGAGGAGGAGGAGGAGGAGGACTGGGTTGAGGAACAGGTTGACATTGCGCTGTAGTTGCTGTTGTAGTAGTAGCAGATGTGGGGAATGGTTTTTCTTCTGGGATTAGATGAGACGGCGGCGCGGCGGACGATGGAGGCCGTGTTCTTGCGTGATGCAGTGGTGCGGGTTAGGTTGTTGATGGTAATGGATCTCGGGAAAGGCATGAAAGAAGGCGGGGGTTTTGTTTTTGTCGGATTGAATTACCGAGTGTGATTGGGGATTGGGAAGGTGGTTCGGTGGAGATGGAATGGTTTGTGGTATAACCGAGGAGGAAGAAGACTCTTCTTTTTTGGTGGTTCTTGTTGGTGTGATAAATTGAGGTGAGTTTGTGGTGGTGGTGGTGATGCTTGATGCGGAAGGAGGGGTGAGATTGATGGCTTGATCTGGGATCGATCTGACAAGCGGGATCAAGCAACACTTTCTTAGTCGTTCAAGTAACGTGTGCTGTATTTTTTTGGTTGATGTGGATTGAAATTAAGTATCAATTTTGAACTTGAGAACGTGTTTATATCCAAGGTTTTTTTTTTTTCGAGGCTCACGATGATGTTGTTTCAATCTTTTACTGGAAACATCTAGAATCATTACAACGTCAACAGCCTTTTACGGGTATTTACATTGTTTGTTACGCTCTCTGCTTTGTTTACCTTGGATGAGCCCGAGCTCAACAATGCCAAGACTGAACCCTTATTTGGGAAGGGGGTTCGTCAACATTGACTTTCTCACGGTTTCGACGTCGGGCAGAAATGCCATGTGCAAGTTCCACCACATGGGATGGAGAAAGTGGTGGGTTCTACAAGGTGTACGGTCTGTAGAAAATCTAGACTCTATCAAACCCGGTGCAATTATCCCATCAAAACTTGGAATCACCCCCTAGGGCCCTGCCATCCCGCCGACGACAACCGAGACCCAAATCACGCAATCTGCTGGTCCGAAGGCCTCACCTTTTTTTAATACTTTCTTTGCCAGTCCGTCTCCCTTGGTGCTCTCCCACTTCCGACAGTAGCCTGTCAGACATGGGCATGAGCATCCATATTGCGGCCAGCATCTTCTTCCTTCCCAAACAAGAACACTGTACGGTGAATGCCCGCCCACGTTCTCTTTTTTTCGTCTTGTCTCCAAGGTTTCTTCGCCGGCTGGATGCATTGAAACCTTACATTCTTATTCGCACTCCCACCAGTCCTCGCCACATGCAGAAAGACGCAAACTAGGGGTCCATGATTGTATGGGGTAAAAGAAACCCACGGGACACGCACCCGACCTCCTCCGTCTGGTGCAGAGCGAATCCTGATTCCAGAATGCGTTCAGCTCGGCGGCATTCTTGCATTGATGGACGTGGGGGTTAGCGACCATTCCTTTCCATCCTTGATGACCCGTTCCATGGCCCGTCTCGGGCTTGTCTTGTACTCCTTCTGGAGGGTGTAATTTTAAGGTCAAGAGCAGTCTGACGTCCGCGGAAGTACCCTGAGCATCCATAAACTACCACATTGTAAATCACACGCTCATCAACTTTGACCTGGGAATAGTCGGGGAAGGGCCGTAGATGTGTCTACTTTACTGCCTCTCGTGGTGTTTTAGAAGACCTCGGCTTGTCACTTGGCAACCTGGTCCTTGCTCCATGCGCTGGCGGTTTCTCCTTTCCATTCTCCTCTGCCTCTCTCCTTTACCAAGTCATTCTTTCATCTCCCAGCACGATTTCTGCCTCAGAACGTCTTTCCGGCCCTCCAAAAACGGGAATCCTAAACCATATTCCACCCTGTTCTTCCACTGATCCATGCCCATCAACTTATACATATGGCTTCTGCCTTCAATACTCGAGGGCCCTTTGTCTAGCCGACTTCCTCCTGCTCCCTTGATCATTAACCAAAGTGCAGCAATGCGACACATAGCCCCTTCCCCGAGTCCTCCCCACCATGTTTCCGTTCCTCTACGCGACAGCCGGCGGCTACCCCCACGAGAAAGCAAAGACTCACATCCGATCACGACACCTAGAATATTCAAATTGCCCTTCCCCGTACGAAAAAAATGGTGATAGATTCCTCATCGTCGAAGACGTGCCTCGGAAGCAAGGGACACGGATGCGCACGCCATACGCGATACTACACACCCGCATGCACATACAAAGCCAGACATCTAATGGACGACGAGATCTAAGCGAGAATACCGGCGTTGATGAGCCGTCTCGGAGAGGAAACACTGAATGTTTGCCGCGTCAAGAAGAATAACAAACTCCTGAGAATGTAGACTTGGGCCCCTATTTGATCGATTCTGTTCTAAAACCTAAAACGCGAGGAACCCAGCTGTATTGCGTTAAGGCCCTCTCGTATAATACATAACTCGCAATCACCTTAGTTCGATGGTCTCTCAAGTATGACAGCTAATGTTGAAGGCGAATTTGATGGCTGAAATGCCATCACTCTCGGTTAACAAAACATCAGACACTTCTGACTTCAATGTTACTTCGGCCTGCCGTCCAAATCGAGTACGGTTGCTACCTACCAGTTGATGAACCTAGAATTGATTCCCCCCCTGGACTCGAAGCTTCTGTCTCTGGCCGCTTGATTATTCTCAACAATTCGGTGTTTTTAAGACTAGAGTAAACTGTAGTACTTTAAAGAATGCGTCTGTAAAGGCTTTGGGCAGGCTCTTGAGAAGGGTATGATCATCATTGTTAGGTTATTGATAGCATACCGCGTTGCATTTGGACCTTACTCCCTCCCTCTCCAAGCAAAAATTTAGAAGAGATCTTTTTGAGGGTCTGTCAAGGGGGTGTCGCCTTCAACAACAGATTGATGAAGCAAGAGAGGAAGCAGGTTGATAGATCACGGGAGAGGATATATACTTGGGGAGGTACATAGTATAACCCCGTCATTATTTTGGTTGGATTACTGTGTCAATCGCCCAGAGACCAAAACCTGATAAAGACACGTTTGTATGATGGGTATATTGCACATACACTGACCGTCACTATTCTAACAAACACGAACAGAACGTGGTTCACCGAAAAAGCCGCTTGTGAATCAAGTACCCACTGTACACCTAGGTATATCTACGGAAGTGGTAAAAAAAAAAAAAAAAAAAAAAGACTCCATATTTATTGAACGAGACACACGCTCAATGGCCTTTCTCCCTACCTACCTTACGGAGATTGCCCGGACACTCACTGATACACTGATATTGACAACCAACAGTTGAAAGACAGTTTGCCATTTCCTTGCATTGCCACCCCCCCCCCCCCCCCCTTACCCAACCAAAAAGAAAAGCCATCTCACAGTTTTATTTGGGATAACAAGTGTCACAAAGAGTGAAGAAGGTTTATTTCCGTGACTGATTGACGGATGGGGTTGGGCATCAGGAGAAATATGGAAGAAACACACACCGAAAAACGCTGTTTTTGTTGAGGTTGAGCTGTGTGTATGTATGTATGTATGTATGTATGTTGGGGAGCTAGGAACCCAAAATTAAAGAAATAAACATAAAAATTTTCTTAAAATAAACTCTTTATCCCAACCGTGTGTGTTCTGTTTCTCCTCCTCTCTTTTCCCACAACCCTACCTACCTACCTATGTACCATTCTCATGATATCTTCATTAAGCCCCCATCCAACTCTCAAAAAGCAAAGCACGGTATCACAGTAAACAGTTGACGAGAAGCAAATAAATCCATATCCAATGATGAGGGGATCAGCAGTATTCTATTAATTTTTTTCGGCTGGCGCGAGCAAACGTTTTATAAAGAAAAGTCAATAAACGGAAACGGCAAATGCATATATCCGACAATGTCGGTAGTCGTCATGGTCATCATGGCTTCCCTCCCTCCGCCTTCCCTTCCTTCCGCAACGCCTTCATAAATCCTCAAGTGCCAACTGAGGCGACCATCAAGATAGTCGGCAACTCAAGGTCACACACAAGACCACCCTCCACCCAACGCTCTCCAACATCGACCGCATCCTTCCCTACACCCTTCCGTTGGTCATATCAATCATCATCCCACCAAACCAAAGAGAAAAAGACCAGCAAGAGAAACTTCTTCTAAAAAAAAGACAAGAAAAAAAAACTTATTTATCGCTCTTTCCCTTCTTTTTAAAACAAAATTAACCTCGACCCGAGGCAAGAAAACAAAAGGGAAGAGAAAAAAACCGGTGAGATGATGTGTCTGTGTAGCCATCTCTACACTCTCATGAGCGTTGAAACCCTCCTTCAACCGGCTCCCCGCCTTGCCCTGGAAAAACAGGACACCAAGAACTCCGTGAAAGTCCCAGCTTTACAAGTTGATCCCAACATAAACTCCTATTTGCGCCATACGCTCGCCCATCCCTCAATCAAACGTAAGAGGCCAAAAAGTCAAATCCCACTCGCACGCTATCCTCCAATCACAATAGCCGGCCAAATATCAAGAAAAATAAATGCATCGAACGACGAACGCCGGCCCAATGCTAAAGCGAGCGACAGATACCTCTAATGCACCTCGCCGAGGACGAAGCCACGAACTGGAGAGGCCAACTTCCACACGACTTCTACAAAGCGAGGTGAGTGGGTATACAGCCAAAGAGCACCCATAGCGATGAGAATAGGGATCTATTTTATTTCGGTCAGTTTCAGAATCCCACAAATAGTCGAGCATTGGTTACTTACCCAAATCAAAAACAGGTTCTTGTCCCAGCTCATCTCCTTCAACTTGGCCGCACGGGCGCGCAAAAACGTCTCTTGCTGCTCCTGTGTGATTGCATTCTTGCGACCAATTTGGAGCAATGCAGGCGGTGCTTGCTCGTCTGCCTGACAAGCGTCGGGCTCCTCAGTCTTCGCAATGATATCGGCCTTATCGTCAACCCCGGACGACGACACTTCGGTCTGATCATACAGAGCAGCGCACTTGGCATCTGCGTCAGCCTCCGCTGCTGCCTGCGCAGCTGAGGCCTGCTTTCTATCGAGGCTGTCATCTTGCCGGCAGACCTCATCGTACGCTGGTGGCGCCTGTGAAGCCTGGGCAGCATTGCTGTATGCCAAGGAAGACAAGAAGATCCACCAATCCCTCTCCTTGAGAGCAGGAGGCAAATTAGGCATATTGGGCATCTGAGGCAGGTAGGGGAACTGAGGAAGCTGCGCGACTTGCGGCAGCTGTGGAAGTTGTGGTAGCTGAGGCAAATTTGCCAAGAGCAGCTGCATCGACTGCGGTAGCTGTTGGAACTGCGCAGCCATGTGGTCCTTGATCGCTGTCATAGCCGTGGCCGGTAAACCGAATCCGTTGACGATGTCAGTTGCCCGGCGGCGGTGGCGAGCTGGTTTGTCCTCCAACGCAGTGGTGTTCACACATCCCTTGCGCTGCATGTCGAGCCATTCCTGTTGCTCCTCTTCTGATGACTCGACTTCTTCCGACGAGGCGAACGTCGAGTACTCCGGGCTTTCTTCACCTGAATCAACAACGTCGGCCGTAACGTTAGTGGGAGGCTGGATCTTGAAGTCACGGGTACTGTTGGCGCGACTGTGCAGCGATACACCGCTTCTGGATCTTTCGTGGATCCCAATGTGGCGTATGTCTAACGTCCTCCGAATTATCTCGGAGCTGGCGATATCCATAGCTGTCACACCCGCCAGTGTACGTAGAGTGGGATCCGCACCGTGGGTGAGCAAGCGAGAGACGATATCGAGATGGCCGCGGAGAGATGCCAAATGCAATGGAGTGTAGCCACCCCTATCCCGCGCGTCAGGATTTGCGCCGCGATCAAGGAGACCACGGACAAATCGTTCAAGTCCCATATGGCAAGCAAGATGCATCAGTGTATGTCCAGTTTTCCTCTTCAGGTTGAAGCGGGCTTGACGAGTGCTATTGTCGGCGTCAATCATCTTAAGAAGACCAAGCAGCTGGCTCTCAATGTTGCCTTCATGCGCCCTGTACATGTTCCCTCCGCCTCCGGACATGTCGTTGCTAGACGAAGATGAATTTTGTTGCTGTTGTCCATACTTGCTGATTTGGTTTGCGAATGTGACGACGTCGTTGAAATTGCCTGACAGTTTCTGATTCAGAACAGCGAGGGCTGTCCTCAAGATCTGTACATCGATATCATTGGTGTAGGTGAAAAATTGAGGATGTCCCGGCATTGTAAGCTCTTGGTCCTGGATGGTGACCGGCACTCTCCCTGGTGTCGAGGCCGGCGGGACTAAACAAACGAGCGTCTTATCTCCCCAGAAAGTTGTCGTGACAGCCTTGACATTACCAAACATGACCTCCATCCCTTTTTTGAAGTTCTCACCCAAGATTGTGACATCCATGCCGCCCATTACCGATCCTTCGCCTGGGATGACCTTGTGAATAGCCACACTTCCAGGGTTTGCCAAAGCAGACGCTAGGGACATGTCGGGCTGTATGCGAATGGCGAGAGGATTAGCACGCAGGTTACCAGCATTTGTGTTGATAACCGTAGCGGGACTAGGAGCACGGCTCTGGTGGACAGATGTCATGCCGGAATAGAGGCCGGAGTTAGCATGGTCGAGACCAGCCGCCGTACCGTTGACGTTACTAAATGATGGACGTTGGTAGTGACTTGGCGTTGGTGGGTTACTGGAGAAAGGCCCCCGCATCCTGTCTGCCGGCCCAGCACCTGGCCCAAAGCCCGATGTCTCAGAACACTGAGGAGGCGTTGGCGGGAAGGTAGCAGCCGTTGGAGGAGTAGTCACAATACCCATAGCCGAGTTCGACTGTGGGTGACTATTGAACATCGTCGCATTCAGTGATGCCATGCTTGCCCCAACAGCCATCTTTGATGTATCACTCGTCTTCCTCATCTTCGAGCGCTCCCCTGAATAGGGAACGGGAGAGACGGAGCGAGAGAGAGTTCTGACGGACCGAGCATGCTGTGACAACTGCATCTGGCTTCCTGTAACGGCTCCTGCCATCGTCATGTTTGATTGAGAGTTTTGGATAAAGTCAAGATTTTGTGGTGACCCAAGGTATTCTTGCCCATTCGCCAGAGAAGGGGCTCCGAGGCCATTGCCCATTTGAAGGAAAGTGGGATCCTGCGGTGAGTTTGTGAGGACCGCCTGGTGGGGTGTTTTGTGGTCATCCGTAATCATAATAGCCCTTGAAACTGCCTGCGCAACAAAATTACCTTGATAGTCAGTCAAGGTAAAGATAACATGAAAGCCCATCTTCTCGGTGTGATGTCGGCAGTAGCAGGCGATTCTCATAGGCGTCTTGATCCACCAGAGTTTCCCGCGACCATCGACTGACTGCGGTTGACCTGATTCGTCAATCGGGCTCTTTGGCGGTACCCATTCCTGAATCTCTGCCGTGTTGAAGACTATGACCCTGTACTTTTCGTCTTCCTTCCAAAGATCTTCGTCGTCTGGGCGTTTTATTTTCTTGCGAGCTGACCTCTTCCGTTCTCGTGAAATACACCCATTGCAGATGAAAACCTCACCTCCATCTTGAGGTTTGAGCACCTCCTCACTCGAATCGCTGGACGGGAGCGTGGGTTTCGCCCTGACCCTTTCCGAGGCTTTGCGAGCCCGTTCTTTGGCAGCCTGCATTTGGTTAGGTTTTTGCACCGCGCTGGTGCAAACGACAGAAGTATGGAGCTCGAGCATATCTGGGGCGGGCTCCGGAGTGGGTTTTGCAAGCAGCTTAGGCTTTGCGATTGCATGAGTCGGAAGATGAACTCTTTTGATTCCGGGGGGGAGGTGGCTCATGACCAAGACGATGGGAATTTGCGTCTCAACCCGCGACTTTTCACCCGCATCGCATATGTTGAGTGTATATGGAGGGGGACCATAAGGAGACTTGCCACTAAAATGTGGTTGTGGAGGTGACTGGACTTGATTAGGTCTCTGAAATACCACTGCCGGCGCCATCTGGGTGTTTTCAAAATCCCCCATGTGGAGTGAGGGGTATGTTGCTTGATGTGATCCTGACGAAAGTCCATGGAAGTGTTGTATTACAGGAGATGGTCCTAATGGAGAGCGCTGGCGTTGCGTCCCCGGCGAGAAAGGGTCCGAATCTGGTGACCCGCCTAGTCCTACAGAATTGCTTGAACCAAAATTAAAAGACGTCTTCAGTATCGACAAGAGTTAGCACAATGATTTTCACTGTCTTCACCCAAGGAAAGGTGAGGACTTACCGCAAATTGGTGAGCACTGCCAAATGTGAATGCATTTGTAGCATTTTGTAGCATAGAATCGGGCGCCAAGTGCTGGTGCATATTCATCTGTGGAGAGTAAATAGGACTTTGCAGTTCCAAACTCGGCATATTCGTAGTCTGCACAGATAAGTCCAGAGCCCTCATGTTTGTGGTGTTTGGCAGGTGGCTGAACCCCGTATTTAACGATCTGTCGCCGTTTGCAGGGGAGCTGGCAGCCGTGTAAAAGGCATCCGATGATAGTCCATTCTCACCCAAGAACTGCGCAAAATCCCCGCTAGGAGGGTACTCCTGTTTAAGATACAGCCCCCTCTCCGTGGGTGCCTCTGTAGAACTTATCCCAGTCGCGGCAGTGCTTTGCTTTCCTTCAGATGAGCTCCCTGAGTCAACCACAGAGTTACGGGAGCTGGTTTTCATCGGAGCCTGGCCGAGCGAATTCGTCGGGGAAGGAGGGTCATCGAACCCGTCTGTGGGTAATGGGCTGTTGTCTGAATCAAGGAAGAACTCTGAGTCAAATGCGGGCATATTGTGCTCGAAAAATTCGGCGCCGTAAATCTCGTTCGCCATCATATCTTGGTCGGTTTGGCCGTCCCGGCTGTCGCCGTAGACTGGCATTGAACAGCAATGTGCGTGTACGCGGTGCTAAATGTCGATGTCGCGTCGCGTGAAGCTGAATGTGTCGTCGTTCTCGGGACTCCGGTAAATCACAAAGTCGTAGGCGCCGATTGGATGGAATGAAGTGATGGTTGTTGCGTGGGAATCTCGATCACGTCGGGTTGCGTCACTTCGGGCTAACTGAATACAGGGGGGCAATCTCGAGTTTGGCGGCCCTAAAGTCAGAAGTTCTATCTATCCGCGTGTATATGTGACGATAAGCACAATAGTAATCCTAGTGGTGGTTTGGTGACGGCGATGGCGATGGGCGAAGGGGCCGGGATGTGGATGGGGATGGATGATGCGTATATTTACGAACAGAGACGGAGGAGAGGGAGAGACTGTGTGCGAACAGCCAAGTCGAAAGGCGGTAAGCGAAAATTGAGCTCCGTCCAATTGAAGGTGTTGGACCCTGCGATGCTGGCAAGGGCGTTGCTGAAGCCCTCGTCGACCCAGTGAAGCGAAAAAAAATTCAAGACAGAAATGAAGGAGGTAGAAAAAGCAAGTTCAGGCTCATAGCAGTCGCTGTCTAACGTGGGAGGAGGCCAGTAATGGTAAGCTGATGACAGCTGGGAAGGTTGATGGATTAAAGTCAAAAGTGGAGGCTCAACAGGGGGATTGGAGGTGTGGTGCGTGCTGTCTCCAGGAAGAAACCCCGCGGGACCCCGTTCCGACCGCACTGGAAGCTGGCGCTGCTAAGTTGATTCCACCGGTTGATGATCCCGCTTTACGGACCCGGTAGTTAACGGCTCCCTAGTAGCTTGCCGATGATAGAATTTCGATGGGTTTGTCGAATTTCATGGTAAACCTTTGGAGAGAAAGTCACCAAATTTGACAATGGCAGGAGCAAAAAACCTCGTAGCGAACCGTTTCTCAGCTCGACTATGTATTATGCTTCTCGGCCTGCAGCACGAACCGACCGGGCCCTTTAGTTTCCAAGGTCCTCAGACTGAATTGACTTCGGTTTTAGATTTTCCACACACCCGACATCCCAAGTCGTTCCTGCAGAAGCCTCAACTCATCGACTTTGTTTAGAGCTGCGCGGATAGTGGAAAAGCAGCAACCATCTCCACTCTGTATCAGTTCTCGTCCGAGTCCGGAATCTCTCTGGTGCCTGATGACCACCGAGTGGCTTGCCCTGCGAGCTTATCTCGGTGGTCTCGGTGGGCTTCCCCTCTCTGCTTGGGGATTGTGGCGGCTCCTAGCTGCTGCTGCGTCCGGGCGGGAGCAGCGGAAGCGCGCACACAAAAAAATCATCTCAAAAAAGACAACATCCATGGATGCCGCGCTGTCAGTCAACTAGCATCGAGCCCACTCCGACCCTTTTTTGACAGCTGTGTCCACCGCCTTCACCAGATCGCCTGTCATCGCTCTGCAGATCCACCCGGCCAAGTTAACTGTTTTGGAGCATTAGACGACAAGATCCCACTACTATGGTACACGACACTAGATAGATCTCCAGCTGCTTGAAGCTCCAACAAGAGAACTACGTCTCCGAACCCCATGGAGCTGAAAAAGAAACAGGAAGCAGAGCCGTAGTTGACAGACAAATGCTTATTGTCACCTTTTGTACATCGTGTATATCAAGGTTTTTCTAAAGGCAAATCTCAAAATGCAGACCGGTAGGAAGTAAAAAACGGAACAAATACCAACCTCCCCACGCACCAAGCCATGCCCAGCAAGGTTCTCGGCATCGCCAAGGAGTAAATGTGCAACGCTAACATTTTACTAAGCCAGGGAATAATTCCAATTATCCAACCAAAAACGCAAAGCAATGATATTTAATTTCTTCTTTTTGATTCTTTTCTTGCCGCTTTCCATGTGTAGGTGCCTTTTTGCGCAGCCCCCAATGCTACTCCTTAAATTCCAGGATGGGGTACAACTACGGATAAAGAGTTAGAGATGCCCGAGGGGCATCAATATTTGTTATTGCTGCGGGGGCTGGCTCTGGTGCTGCTGCTCATCCGGAAATCGGATCGTCCGTCCCATGTTAACCGGCGCCGAGGTCTGGCCCGGCGACGGCGATCCTTGGCCCCGCTCCACCCTACTGCTTGAGCCGTCAAATGCTATGACAGGAGTCGCTGTTCCTGACCCCGCTTGCTGCACCCTTGCGGTTGCTGGCGCCACCTCATCTTGACCTCTTGGGATGATGCTACCGCCGATTCTGAAGACTGATCGTTTGGTTTGAGGCGGAACTGTGTCCGGAAGTTCTCCCGAGTCACGCCTCGATCTTGACTGTCGAGAAACAAGCGTGCTCACTCTGCTGCCGAGCCGGAGAGGCGGCACAGATTCTTGACCTTCATTGGGTGGTGAGGTGTTCGCCCTGGATAGCGTTCGGGGAAGATAGAAGCCCAGCTTCCCGAGCGGAATGCTCAGTCCATGCACGATCTAAGGTCTTGTCAGCCGATGTTTCTTCACTCAAAGGGGAGAGTACGGCACTTACAATACTACAGATAGCCAAAAACCATACTACCACGAGCACTGTCTCAGGCAAGTTTTTGACATCTTCTCGGGGCTCCCCATCGACATCCAAAGTCTTTAGGAACTCCAACGTGATGTAAAGATAAAAGATGGCCGAAACTCCTACCGGTCCAAAGAACCCCACGAATATTGCCTGCCGAACTTCCTCGATTTGGGGAATAAACTTATGAATCGCAAACACCCACGGCAGCCTTCGGAACAACAATACCAATATTCCCAGCGGCACCAGCCGATATAGCGGCACAACATCATTGTGCAGGAAGCTCGACCAAGGACACACAGCTCCGTACCACATAAACACCGACACATTCAAAAGCATATCAATCGTTGGCTGCAGAGAGTCGTCTAGTGTCTCGAGTCGGAACCAGTCGTCCCAGGTGAAGACATTCCCGGCAATGAAGCACGCGAGCACGTCGTCGCTGCCGATCATGCCGCACGTCCCGACAATAAACAGCGCAAGGGATATCGCAAAAACGAGGAAGCTTTCTCGGTCCACAAACTTACGCTCCTCGGCCCAATGCAGCAACTCCTTGGCTACCCAACCTACCACTGCCCCGTAAACAATGCTCAGCAAAATTGTGTAGCCCCACGTCTCGCCGAACCACAATCCCATGGCCGTCCTGGCACCTCCATCAGACGGGTCTGCTCCTGGACCGATAAACTGGATCAAGTACAGGGCAAAGAACAAAAAGGGATAACCGAGCCCATCGTTCGCCCCAGACTCGGCAATGATAATTTGTTGCAACTCGCGAGGGACATTATGGTCGGCGAACTTCCCCTTGACGATGACGTTGGACAAGACGGGGTCAGTGGGTGTCACACAGCTGCCTACAACCAGTGCGTGTAGGAAGGAAATATTGGGTACGAGGCCCCAGACCAGCAAGGCTGTGGCCAGCCACATGGCTAGCATGATGGGACCCAGCAAGAGTGACAAGGGACGCCATTGCTTCTTAAGGTACCGCGAGGGCAGCTGGACGCCTGCAAGGACTAGTTGGATTCCTAGGACGAGACGCGAGAAGTAGAGCGTTACTTCATTGAGGTTTTCCTGGGACCCTGCGGCGTAGTCTAGGGGTCGTATGAGGTTGGCTGCTGGCGGGGAGAGTGCTACTCCTACCAACAGAGAGATCACTGATAGGGCCGTGTTAGTGAGTTATCAATTCGTGACTCTAGTTTTGATGAAGGTAAGTTCGGTTGATGTGGCTTGGTATTTGAGTCTGGTAAGAGGGAGAATGAAGCGCATATCACAACTCCGGTACGTAGACGTCATCTAAGAGGCGGTTGTGCCACTCCGATAAGTACACCCATGGTGCTACGCGCCCCTGACGAGCGAGGCAGTGTGTGCCTTTGTACTCTTCATCTGGCGCGGTGTATGGCAATACCAATTTCCTGCTGAAGCTAGGAGTCGCCAAGAACTCTCCTGCGCCCTTAGTTGTGCCAAGTCGTGCATAACCTCCAAAGATGTGAAGCGAGGGGGGGGGAAAGGAGACGGATCCCACGTACAAGCCTCTGATAAGTAAAAGTCCTCCTTGCACAAATACGAAACCAAGCCGAACAGCGAAATGAAGCCACCCAGGACGCTGACGACGATGTTGAAGTTGGTGACCGCCAAGGTAGGCATCTTGGCGCACGCCAAGTTGCGGGCTTGACCCGGCGTTCCGCAAAACCTTCCGACGGCAAGTCTTGGTATACGGCGCCCGGAGTCTTGGAATACGGCGCCCGGAGTCTTGGTACGGCCGGTCGGAGAAGTTTGTGTCCTGGTTGAAGCCACGAATCTCCAATCCCCGGGTTTTGTGGTACTCAGAACTCGGACAGACGGTTAGATTGGGATCTAGGGAATGTTCTTTTTCGTCCCAAGGTTTTTGCTAAATGTTATTGAATCATGAGTGATGATTTTCGTGTAATTTTGCTCTGATTCGGCGAAGGAAGAATATTCCGATGTTCGATATCAAATTTTGTGGATCGGATTCCCTGAGGCGAGAAAAGATGGGTGCAGCACTTTGAAATCGGTGATGACAACCTTGAAGTGTGTGTATCAATTAATTTGGAGATTTGTACAACGGTAAATAAAGCTCTGATAAGCGGTAAGAAGGTTCAGAGTTGGTGGGAAAAGAACCTTGGAAGAGAATCCTACCACCAGAGCTCCACTTAGGCACCGAGAGACGTTGATCGGTCGACGAGTCCTTCGTTCGAGGTTGCTAAGCAGAGCCGAACTTCTTTCGGTGTTTGTGGCGTTTGGCATCGGCCCGCCGCGGGTCCGGGGACCGGTTATCCTAGGATGGATGGGACAAAACGCATTTTGGAGCGATCATCTCACAGTGCCGGAACATATCACCGCATTTTTTAGATTGGAGTATTCAAACACTTTCTCATGAACCGGCAAACTTTCATGTTACATATTCAATTATATGGCGTATGTACAAATAAACAGAATGCATAGCCGCGATGTGGTGTACACGAAGAAAATCGAGAATTCGTGTAATAACAAAGCAATATAACTATCATTCGTACGAAAAATTTCGGCCTTGTCAGAAAAGTCAAACCAAATGCACTGGAGTGAAAATAGAGAGAACCAATAATTAAGTAAAGTGGAAAAGAAGTTATTTTTGAAGAAAAAAAACATTGCAAAAAGAGATGCGACCATCGGGAATCGAACCCGACTCTATTGCTTGGAAGGCAATAATGCTAACCACTACACCATGGCCGCTTCTTATATGTTGTGGCAAAGAATAGAGCTTGAGTGTGGATTTGGTAGCGCTTTGGAGTCAGCAACTACCACCACCGGCTCTCCTCAACTCAGTATCAAGCTTAAGGATATCGATAGATTATCACGAAAATAGAGGTATATGTTGCTTGAGGTTTTTGGCTCTTGATTCACTAGTGGGAATATACCAATCCAATGATTACGCCTACCAGATTTCTTTTGTCCGCCGTTTCATAGAACGATGAAAGGTTGTGACCATTGCTATAAAGCTATTCATTAATAGCTCCGTGTATGTGTTCCTGATATTGTGCCTAAAATTGCTATACGCAAAAGAGAAGCTTCGTCCAGGTGGCGAAAATGAAATTGCCAGAATCCATGGACATTGTTGATCAAAACGAACAACTCAGAGTACATTGGAACAAACTCTTGTAGGAGAGATCCCAAATAAAGTCTTTGAAAATTCATTATGCTCCATCAAACCAATCCTCTATAACAATTGCACCCTTCTTTTGGTATTTTGGTATTCGCGAGTTGCCAACGCCATGCCTCCTAAGAAAACAAAAACAACAAACCCCATGTAATATGAAATGACGATACCCTCGTCTCTAATATGCGCCTCCAAGTACCGCCCACCAATACTTTTCCCGTGAACCCCGTATTTGTTATTTACATTACAAAGAATGGGTAGCCCTTGAAGAAGGGGAGGCTTGCCTTTCTAACGCCGTCCTCCTCCATCCAATAGGCCAAAAATGCTGCCTCGCATGTCGTCTAATGCCAATCGACAAGAGGAGATACCTAATTCCTCTGACTGTTTTGCTTTGCCAACTCAAAAGTATGATGTATGTAAAAGAGGAAAGACAATGCCGCCGTACCCCCATAATATGCTCGAGTATGTTTGCTACTGAGTTGCACCATAACGCCAGGGCTGTCTCGACTGTTGTGGCTGAAAGAGGAGGTTGTGCGATTGGATACCTAAACATGAATGGCGTGGTCCACTGTGAGAGGCTTCAGCGCACCACTTGATTCCCATTCCCAGGCGACTAAGCTCCAGTTCAGTTCCCGACGCCAGAACAGACCGAGCCCGCGGCCACCATCAGCGCCCTTGAGGGAAGGATGTCCTTGCCCTCGATCCTCAGCACTGAGCCCGCCCGTCAAAGACATACGGTGACGAAAGACTACCTTGCCCATGCGAGAGTGAAGTATGGCCATCGAGCACATAACGCAAGGCTCGTGTGTCAGGTACATTTCCAGGCCGTGGCATAAATACCCATCGGGGCTGGGATGTTCCATCTCAAAGACTCTCTTCTCGTCCAAGAGAATCGGCTTGTCCTGAAAAGCTTCAAACTCCAGAATAGGCGTCTGGACTGTCTGAGTCTGTCTGTTTTCTGATCGAACAAGCTTCTGGGCTACCATCGAGATGGCTCGCATCACAGCGTGTGCCATGGGGTTGCCCGTGGCTCCGCACTTGTCTCTTTGACACCAGCGTGCATCGCCGGCCAAGGCAACCAATGTTGTCTTTCCTTCCTCTCTCTGAATGACGCAAGCGCCTACAGGCTCACCATAACCACCGGCGTGGGTCTGGTTGGCTACTTGGTGGGCTAGTGTCATCCACACGGCCGCATCACCGTTGATCTCGTCCGTGCTTCGAGCGATCATCGAGGGATGTGGGCCGAGAGGGTTGTTCTTCCGGTACACGGCAGGCCAAAAGTGCTGGGACCACATGGCAGCCTGGACCTGGGACGCAGGAGGAACTAGGGGTACTGGGATGCTGCGAAGGAATACCTCATCGCCCTCCATTCCCTCCAGTTTGGATAACTCTGTTCTGACCTCGTCGGCATTCATCATCGATTCGGGGCCAACGATGATGTATATCCAATTCGATTTGCCCGTGTGGATTTGCCGGCTCTGGGGAGACTCGTTCATGAACTGCGCTTTGAGGTGGGCGGGGAGATCACAGGGTTTGGCACATCTGCGCAAATGAGGAAAGCACTTAACGACTTCCTCAGATAGCAGATCTCGCAACATTCTGTAAAGAATACGGTTAGTGTGCACAGCCGGTTGTGGCACAGATGGATTTACTTACGTGATAGCCGGGTTCGCAGTTTTTAAAGGCGTGCGGGTGATCAGCAGTCGCCCGGTCTGGTAGTCGTCTCGCATTTCGAGCGTGGTTTTCAGTGGGATAAGGACGCCATGCTCGATCTCGTCATGTATAAGTTCCCGAACCAGGGGTTCCTGCGCAGCGATGACCTTCTGGATGGCCGTGTCCTCTTCGTCCATCTTGACCCTCGGTACTTGGTACAATAGCGATGCTCCAAGGGCACTGCAATCGTGCGTTCGTAGTGGTGAGCAATATTCTGGTAACGCAACGTCAAGGCGTCGGCGAAGGTAGGACTTTTGACGACGTATGTGGTTGTGGGGTACCCGGTATCTAGATTGAATGAGATTGTTGGAAGGATGTGGTGGTTAATTTGGGACCGAGCCGACAACCAGACAGAAGACGTCGGGTGAGGAGTGGTAGCCGGGCAAAACTAATTAACAGACAGAGAAAGTGATGTAGACATAAAAGACCATGCGAGGACCAGCTGCAGAACCAGATGCATAGGAAAGAACAGCTCGCAATGCCTGCAATGTCCAGATGCAAGCAAGTACTCACCTCTTTGTTTTTTGCTGTGGTTGTTCCCTCAATCACGACAAAACCAAAAAATTGACAAGTGCCCCACCTTTCAACGCTCTTGTCCCTGACTCCCTGGCGTTGGACCCTTGAAACCTGGAAGAGCTCCAGCGGCACCGTCCCCCACCAAACCATTTTAGCGGTCCCCGCTCCTTGTATCAGAAGCGAAGCTGGCAGCTGCGGGGTAATTCATGGGTCTCTCCAATACCCCCCAAAGACCCCTCACGGAATGTTTCCTTGGTGACCAATTCCCATGACGAGCCATTGCATTTGAATCTGATGCGATCGTCCCGAGATCTCTCTTGGCATAAATCATCGTTTAACTTCCAGAGATGCCGGGTGGCCACGGTGGCCTCGGAGCCAAGTTTGATCGCGGAGGGGAAAAGAGACAGGAGGGCCCGACGAAGTGACACATGACGTTTGCTATCAACCTCTATAGTGTAGAGCGCTGTGTTACCATTTACGGCATGCTTAGTTGAGTGACATATCGCCAACAAAGCACTTCAAGTTGGCTTGGTATCTAGGTAAATGTTAAGATTCAAAATACCAAATACCTCGGGTTCAGTAGATGTCCAAAGAACGAGCCAGGGAGGAGAAAAGGTGGAAGCGCATTGAGTGCTTGGGGGCATGGCAAGGGTCCTTCCTCCGATCGCAATCCGGAATCTCAATCTCCGATATGGCCACCGAGCAATGTGTCGAGCTCAATCTGCATGTCAGAAAGAGGAAAAGAGGCGCGAATGTCGTTCGGCAGGATGCCGGGGTTTCTTTGCAATTAGGAGCTCGTGGGTCTTGGCAGGTGACATCTGCCAGATGCGGATGCATCAGTGCATTGTGGTTGCAGGAGGGTAGCGTGGGGGTTTCGGCACACCCTCTTTTTCAGCTTTGGGACACTGCATTCCAGGTTGGGGCCGACCTGCATTTGTCAATTGATCAGATGGACCTGTCGGAGTCTTCAACCAGCGCACGATTGCGGAAAGATGAACCCATTCAACCTTGCAGGTTGCATCGGCGCCATCAAACGGAAGTCCGACTGCGGAGGGCTTGACAAGGCAGAGAAGAGATTACCAAGCCGGCCGCTGGCGCAAACAAGCAATGATCCCCATCCTCTCCAATATGGGAAACCAAGTCATATATGAAAATCCCCAGATTCCAGCTCTTGGTATTCTATTCAACCGCATAAACGACCCGGCATAGCCCGCTCAGGCTTAGTCAGGGGTATCTGCTTGACCTTTGAGCCGTCTGACAATCGTGAGGAATAAATGTTTCGGACCCCCAGGGCCGCCTTTGTCATAGACATGGTCAACAAAAGGCTCAAAGAAGCCCCCCTCCTCCCCCAGAACCATCCGTTGATAGAACACCGCATACTTTGTTCGTCTTTCGGTCTTTTGACACAGCTTATTGTTTGTGAACATCTGAAAGATTCTCCCCCGTTTCTTGGCATCTGTTGTCCATCAGCCATCCGATTTCCTCGTCATAAGCATCGTATCGGCAATCCTTGTTCGACCATCATCGGGTTGCGCAGCCGGCCGCCAATCACTGAAGAAGGCCCCCATTGCGAGTCGTCAGGCGTCTCTTGTCAGTCACGGACGTGTCACAAAGAAAGCAAGGAACAGTGGAAAGACCAGACCGAACATCAGATCCCACAAAGTCATCTGCCGTCACCTCACGCCCAGGTGTGACGGTCCTATATACCCAAGACGAGGCTTCATTTCGCCTGACCTTGGCATCGGCAGTCTTTGAAAAATGCTGGGCAGACCTTGGACCACAGCACCGCAACAGAGGGCCAAGAAATGAGTTGTTGAGTCACCAGCGTCACCCCACGGCCAGACATTGTCCAAACTGCTAGGGCCACAAACCTTGTGGGAACTTCCAAGGTTACGTCACCTTGGTTTCCGCCGAAAAAAACCCCATACGGTGCTTTCACTGTTGTTGCCAGGTGGAGCCAAGCCGCTTGCAGAACGCTAAGACGTCTTAGCCTCTGGTTGTTGCTGGACATCCACAGAATATTCGGTGCAACGCAGGAATTGCCTCCGAATCTGTCGCTGTTTGTAAGTTAAGCTTTCCTTCTGTCAATTGCGCCGCTGCGGCGCTCCAATGACCAGATGTCGTCAAAGTAGTGTTTATCTCTCTTGAGTTTATTTACCCCTCGTACCCCTCCTTGCATGATAACCTGTTCTAGACCAGGCGACCATTCAATCAGGAAATCCGGCAGAATGGGCCAGACGAGATCCAGCACCTACTTAATTTTCTGTGCAGCATCTGAAACCCGGCCTCTGTCCAAAATGCTGATTGGCTTAGACACTCGTTGCTCCCAGCCCCACTCGACCACTCGCCTCACAGGCCATCCCACCCCTGAGACCCCTGTCCCTTGCGCATGCTGCAGCGCTCCATTCGCATCTTTTAGACTGGACATTTATTCAAAACTCCAGTCTCTCCATCCAATGTCACGACACTGGGCCGTCCTCCCCGACAAAACACTTCTGCCCAAACCCCCAAAAGGTCTTTCTTCCTTCCACGCATTCTTATATACACGGCCTCTTTTTTTATCTAGATCTATTTCTTTTCATCTCTCAACACCGGCACTACGGCTGACATTGCATATTATCACAAAGACTCTGGTCCGGCGTCGCAGCCTCAGTCGCTGCGCAAGCTGGCCATGGGCCATCTCATCGGATCGTCTGCCACCGCTCCTACATCGCCAGCAATACGCACCAATGGTTCCCCGAATCTGAAGGGTCGGCCTATTCCGAACGCACGCCATGACGATACTGGATGTCTTTTACCACCAGCTGCCGCGTCGTGGTCTAGCGCATTTCTCAGCGAGTTCGAAATCACATCCGGGCCCCGTCCCACCGGCCTGCAATATGACTCCCCATACTCTCGCAGCATTCCGTCAACGGCGCCTGGGTCACCACGAATGTGAGTTCTACTGCAGGTATTTTATTCTGGAGTTTCCACTGTGAGGCTGACCAAATTCCAAACAGTCCTCCTCTCATCCAAAACTCGGGCAGTCACACCCCGAGGACTCGGCCACATGCCACGACACTCAACATTCCGGGCATGACGCGCTCGAAAGCTTCTCCCGATGGTCGAATTCCTGACAGAGATGTTGCGGCAAAGCTGGTCATCATAATGGTTGGTTTGCCAGCGCGCGGAAAGTCATACATCACCAAGAAGATCCAACGGTATTTGTCTTGGCAGCAGCACAATACCAAGATCTTCAATGTGGGCAACCGCCGGCGCATTGCGGCTGGCGTGGCTCACCCTTCTAGTGGTGGATCTCCGATCTCGGCCCATAGACCAACCAGGGTCGATGTGCCCACCCAGGCTGCTACCATACTCCTGAACCATGCCAACAAAGGCCCGGACATTGTGGTGAATGATGAACCCAGCAAATTGGATCTGAATGGATGCGGTGGCGACGACGGTGCCCGACGACGCGAGAAGATTGACCAATCGGCCAAATTCTTCGATCCCAACAACACTGAGGCGGCAAAGTTGCGCGAGCAGGTCGCACTCGATACGCTCGATGAACTCCTAAACTATCTGCTCCACCAGGGCGGCGCCGTTGGGATACTCGATGCCACAAACAGCACCCTGCAACGACGGAAGCTCCTTGTTGACCATGTCAGGTCTGTTGAGCCCAAGTTGGGAATATTGTTCATTGAAAGCATATGTCATGACGAAAATGTCGGTGAAACTTTCCCTGTTCCCTAGATTCTAAATCTTGCTGACAATCTTTTTAGCTCCTCGAGGCCAACATGCGCCTGAAGCTTTCTGGGCCCGATTACAAGGACAAGGATCCCCGCAAATCCCTTGCGGATTTCAAGGAGCGTGTCAAGGCTTATGAGAGTGCGTATGAGCCTTTAGGTAAATACGAAGAAGATAATGGTATCGCGTATATCCAGATGATCGATGTTGGCAGGAAGCTCGTACACCATCGACTCAAAGGGTTTTTGAGTGGCGGCATTGCTTCTTATCTCACCACGTTCAATCTGTCACCCAGGCAAATTTGGATCACGCGCCATGGGCAGAGTCTGGATAACCAGCTGCAGAAGCTCGGCGGCAACGCTGAATTGACAGAGAGGGGCCACTGCTACGGCCTGGCTCTTTACAACTTCATGACATACAAGCGCAAGGAATGGCTGATTGAACAAAAGACCAAGATTGCACGATCAAAATTCCCTCCGCAACCGGGTGACAACACACCTCCGTATCCAGAACTCAACCAGGAGCTTGAAGACAAGAACTTTTGTGTCTGGACTTCAATGCTGAAGCGCAGCGTCCAGACGGCTGAGTACTTTGATGCGGACGAGGATTACGACGTGAAGGCGTGGGAGATGCTGAACGAGCTAAACGCTGGCACATTTGAGGGCATGACATATGACGAGATTGCCCAAAAGTACCCCGAAGAGTACCAAAAGCGGTCAGCAGACAAGCTGCAGTATATCTATCCGGGAGTTGGAGGAGAAGGATACCTCCAGGTCATCAGCCGCCTTCGCGATATGGTGCGTGAAATCGAACGCATCACTGACCACTTACTCATCATTGGACACCGGTCAATCTGCCGGGTATTGATGGCATATTTCATGGATCTTACCAGAGATGACATTGCCGATCTCGACGTTCCGCTTGGGATTCTCTACGCTATCGAACCGAAGCCGTACGGAATCGAGTTCCACGCTTACAAGTACAATGAGGAGATGGGCTGGTTTGATGAGCTGCCCAACTACAAACCTCGGAAGACTGTTGACAGGAACGGGTAAGGACCGGTTCAGGTTCTGTACATGTGTATTATTACACAGCAGCACTGTGGATATTTCTGCTGCAGCATTCCTCATGGCGTTGGGCGGTTAAATGGGACTGGGGCATATTTATTCGGAAACCGCAGCTCAATTGGTGTTTCTTTATTTTCTATTTTTTTGGGCGCAATAAATGGGATCGGGGTTTGGTGGTTACCAATGACAGGAAACGAGCAAAGGGAGCTTCAACGATTACACGGAAACATATATAACATGACATACGTGTCATGGATCACTCTGGGCTGGGACACATTTTCCAAGCATGACTCCGGGTCTAAAATTGCTTGAATTTTGCAAGTATGGGGCCAGCAAGAGGGTCTTCTTTTGACCGTTGTGGGAAAAATGAGAATGGTTTGACGCATGTAGTGATTGATCACTCTCTTGTTTGCTCTTACATTTCACTTTCTTGTCACATAAACTTGTATTAAGCGCAACATAGATAGAGGTGGAACTGAAGCCGGGAAAAAAGAGATGATCACGGCGTGAAAGTATACATATACATTACCTATAACTTGTCTGAGTTTTTGCATTGCTTGATTGATGTATTTGTTTTTGTGACTGCTTGTATATTATAGACAGGCCTTTGGATTGCAGGTTAGCAGTACGTTGTTTATTTATCGTACTATCCTTCATCTCATTCGTGTCTAATATAACATGAACGCTGACAACCAAGATAGCTTTAGAACACACAAAAATTTGGACCCTGAACCTCGGGGAAAAAACACCATCTTCACTGCAACGATCGATCTCCATGATAAAAAAAATAAAAAAATTCCTTCCTTACGCCCCACCAGAAGCGGCCCCAGCCATGATCATGATCTGCTGCGCCCGCCTCCTGTCCACCTCCTTCTTGAGCATGACGAGGCAGGTAGTGACAGCCATGACGGTCATCATTTCTTTGTCCGTCTCTTCTTTCCCTTGCTCTTGCTCTTGCTTTTGGTCCCCCTCGCCACCCTGAGTAACGCCGTAGTAGAACTCGTCCAGCTTCGCAAGATCGAGCAGTAACCTCCCGCCGTTCCCGGCGGAAGAAGCGGAGCTGCCTTCGGTTCTCGTCTCCTTGCTGCGTACGAACTTGCCGACCACGGTGCGGACTTCTTGGGGCTTTGAAGCGTGGCCGCCGCCGCCGTGTGAGATCCTGGTCACGCGCTCGAGGAGGAGGAGCGAGTGGGATTCGCAGTGGAAGTAGTCCCTTTGATGTTTGGAGAGGAGAGGTTCGGATTTGCGTTCCGACCGGGATGCATAACGCCACTGAAAGGTTCCGAGGCGGGTCTGGAAGATGGTTGTGCGGGACAGGAGGGAGGTTGATTTGAGGGGGAAGGCGTCGTATTCTGCTGGTTGGATTTCAGAGGACTCAGGCTCTGGTTCCGAGGAGGGTGAGGAGGAGGATGAGGATGAGGACTGGGGTCGGGTTTGGGTTCCTTGGGGGTTGCTGAAAGGAAGGAATAAGCGGACTTGAGGAGGCCGGGAGGGACCGCATTGGTAGGTTGTTGTTGAGAGGGTTTGGGAGGTTGTGGCGTCGGTTAGGTAGCAGGAACCTGAGGATCGGGAAGGGCGGAGGGAGGTGTAGAGGGGGGCTGGCTCCCCCCCAGAGGATGAAAGGGAGAAGATGGGGATTGGGTCTGGGCGGAGGGGGAGGGGGAGGGAGAGCCAGGGTTTGCCGGGGGTTTGGATTTGTATGGCTGTTGTTGGGTTGAATGTGGAGGAGGAGGAGGGTTGGTAAGGGGGTGGAGAGGAGGTTATGGAGGATAGCTCGATTGGGTCTTTGGCGTAGGGAGGTGGAAAGGAGGTGGGGAGGGTGACGGTTGTTGCTGTTGTTGCTGTTGTGGTTGTCATTTTCGATGGGGTTTTAGCTAGTCACGCTTGGTTACAATACTATAGGGGTTGGGTGATGGTTTGATAAATTTAATGAAGATGATGAAAGGGTGAGGCCTATATATTTTCAATTTATTCCAATCGCTCAGATGTGATCTACGGCTACAAACTGCTAAGCCACAGACTCTACGCTCATATTTCGCCCGATTTTCCTGCGTCATCAAGATAAAAAGCCCAGGGCTAACTGGAAGGCTGTCTGAACAAAAGAACTTGTTGACGTGGCTTAGCTTTTCGCCTGACAGGCCCTTGGCGTCTTCTCGAAGCCGTTGACTACGAGTGCGAAATACGAAATACGGGGCAAGCTGGGGTACCCCTGTCCGTCCGAGTTGATCGGTTTCTTTGTGTTACATATATTTCTTGGGTGTTATATGCAGCCCTTGTGCGCTGGGTTAGAGAGCAGAAAGACTCTCAGCTGTTCACGATGGCTGCATACGCATAACTAAGATCAAAAGGAGGGTTTAGGAGTGAGATATGACAGCTATATGCATAGATGCATTCTAAATCTTTTCTCTCACACCAGGCCTGTACGTTTACTACAGCCGGTGATATGACCAAGCCATGGTAAATCGGACAGGATCCATACGAAATACGTGAAGCTTCGACCGGAAACCACATCAATTAGAGGCTGGTATATCTACCACTAAAGACAGATCATGTTCTTCCCATTGGATGGTTTACTGAATCCCGGGCCGTTGTTGTGACTTTGCTTCTGGCCCCCATTATGCATGTGCGCTTCACACTTCTAATCACTTGCATGTACGAAACACGAGAGAAAAAGCGGCCGCCATTCTACTAAGATTTAATTATATTCTCTCCATGTTAGCTAACAAAACTTCAATGAGTCTTGCCAAAGAACCTTCTATCAACATCCAACTGCGCCTCCACCCACATCGGCCACCTGTTATACACCAAATGCTCCTCATCGACCAACCCATTCAAGTACTTCAACCACCTTATAATCCCCAAACTTATATCATTCCCTGCCTTCCCCGCGTATTCCTTTTCTCTCTGAGGTCTCCTCCCAGGAGGGCACACCACAGCAGCCTTCCCCTCCGTCTCGGTGATAACAGCCATGATCTGCTTCAGCGCGATCCAGTGCGTGGCCAACAGAACCGCAACCTGATTACCCCGCTCAGCAATCAGCCTCTGAAACCTCTCATGGCTCAACCTCATCCACCACCCGTAATGCTCCGTCATGGCCAGATAGGCCTTCCAGCTGGAGACATGTAAACAGTCTGTCATCTGCTTAAGTAACTCCCAGTATTCCCTTTCCACACTTTTGGTGACGTTTCCCTCCTCATCCACCTCCTCCTCGCCTAACAGCACTTCCAGTCCGTTCAAACCCACAACGGCATCATCAACCCACTCCCTCCTGACCAGTCCGACCTCAAGCATATACGGCTCTAGCTTCTTCTGGCTCTCCCGCTCGACCAGCAGCTCCCCAAACATCATCTTGCTGTTATCCAGTCCGCCCACGTACATTTGTATCGCAACTATGACGATCCCCCGGATAAAAGTCATGTACTCTACCATCCCGTCGTCCAGCAGGACGGACTGAAACGTCAGAGCAAAACAAGTAGCCATGAGGGCGTTTCCCTCTTCGGCCAGCAGACCTTTGCCCCTCTTACACACACCTTCATTTTTGTCCTCTTTTTTGCATCTGCCTTTATCTTCTTGACATCCTCCTCCTACTCCTCCCCCCTCCGACGACGGCGATGATGCTGATGATGATGACTTTGAGTCTGAACAAGAAGAATCAGATAAACACCGCTTAATATCCCGAATAGCTTTTACCCGATGGCTCATGGCGGCCGTGTACAGCTCTCCGACCCTCTCTTTCTCGCTTCTTTGTGAGGAGGAGTCCACAGAAACAGAATCAGCCAGAGAAGAAGCGGCGTAACCCAGTATGGCGTGCATCAAAAAGGGGTGCGCCTGCGAGAGGCAGGGGATCTCGTGCGTCCAGAGGGGTTCGGACCCGAGGGGGTGGTGGGGGTAGCACGTCGACAAGAAATGGTGGAAGAGGCGGAGGTCTAGGAGCGTGAACTGTTTTTCGCCGCCGCTGCCCGAAGGTTCGTTGAGTAAAGATGCTGCTGGAGGAGCCTGAGCAGCGGGGTTGTTGGTAGATCGGGAATATGCTGAAGATAAAGACGAAGAAGAGTAAGAAGAAGAAGGCGGTGGTGGATAAGTGCATTCTAGACCCGTTTTGACGCAGTTACCGCAGCATGGTTTTGTTTCTTGACACTGGCAAATAAGCGAGTATTAGAGATGGTCGCTTGGTGGACTTTTTTGTCTTTGTTTTTTATTTTGTTTACATGCATGCACCCTTTTTGGGTAGCTGGAAAAACATGCGGTTGGGAAGTGTCAAAAACGTACCTTAATTCTTCGCCTCTTACAGTTGTAGCAGCCTCGTCTAGACTTGGTGTGACCTCGTCTTTCGAGTCTTTGTTTGGTAGTAGTGGGTTTCGTATTCTGAGTCCGCTGTGGGTGGCTGGGCGGTGATGGGCTTGCAGTGTGGCTGCCTTGCGGGTGTTGGTGGAGGATCATTGCTGCTGATCCTCCTCCTCCTCCTCCTCCTCCTCCTCCTCCTCCTCCTCCTCCTCCTCCTCCTCCTCCTCCTCCTACTGGTGAAGCTGATGACGGTAATGTCGCTGGCGCCGGTGCGATGCTAAAATGCTGGGGCAGTGTGAATGTTTGTATGGCTGCAGGTGAGACTGAGAGAGGATGGCTCGTTGAAGTCGATGAACCGTCTTCAGCCAAATAGTCATTATTTTGTGGCTGGAAATATACCGAATAGTCAAATTCCGGTGCTTCGGCAGAGACGAGAGGAAGGAGAGACATGTTGGGGTCGGTTGTGAAGTTCATTTTTACTGATTTCGTTGATCACTGTTACCAACGTCTGCAATTGTTTTTGCAATTATCAATAATCTATAAAATCGAGAAGCCTCAGTTCGCAATAAAGAAAGCAAAGCCAAGTTCATTAAAGAGTTCATCGTCAGCATGTGCAATTCGCAAAGCCTCGTCACCTTCCAGCATTGCCAAGAGTGGCAGTGTCGTTGGTAGTATTACTTTTAAGTGTGCCTAAAATCCCTATTGGATATTTTGCGATGGATTATCCACGACCCTAGGCTTATTTGACCGTGAACGTCATAACGTCTCCGAGATCTAAACATCACAGACTTCACGACCCCGTCTCCCGGCACTCCGGCACACGCGGGGCAGACCGCTCGGTAAGCACCTTGGGATTGAATGGGGTATCTTCGGGCCAATCGTCCACTGAGATCTAGAAGATGCTCAGCAAACCCAGTCTTGAGTCGGGTCATATTTTCCTCCGAGTACGCCTGTTCAGAGACATGAGCCTCGTAAAATAATGGTAGCCTTCAGCCCTGTGAGGTTTTGGTGCAGTGTTTTTGTTTCTTTCGGCGATTGCCGGCAGGCTAAGCCAATTCTCTGGGACGACATGGTTCATTTCACCTTCCTATTTGGGATGTTGGTGATGGCAGAGAAGGCGGTGACCTTCAATATATTATTACGGTGACTCAACAGGCCGTAGCAAGTCAGGCGTGTGATGTCTGCACTGCTCTGGTCAGCGAGGGCTTTTTGGCTCTGAGGTGCGTGGCTGTAGAGTTCAATGAGAGGGGTAGTCGTCATCTCCGATATGGCTCTCTGGTGGAGGTCGAGTTTCAATGAGTAGGAGGCCCATTTTCCGGCAATGGTGTCTCACAGTGTGTCAGGAACAATTGGCCTTGCTGCCAAGAGCTGCTGTTACCCGTAACTCAACCACCTGGCAACTTGGGGGGTAAGGATGCATCGATGCAGTGACTCCGTGTGAGTGGTTGCGTGTTCCGGTCTCCACCTAAAAGAATATCGAGAGTGATTCAGATGATGGCGGAATCGGTAACTTTAATATCCAAGCAGGTGCTGTTCTTAAGAAGATATTAAATGTTCAGGAACCGGGAACTGGACTGTGGTATCACCCTTCTAGTGTACGTTCGTCAATATATATTGAAACAAGAGAGATGGTTACACAGTATTGGCTTTAGAAGGTGACGAGGAGCAACAAGGACGTTCGGATAAGGTACGCCACAGAAATACGCTTTGATCAGCCACTGTTTGCATGCACCTTGCCCCTGACCCGAACTCGACAAACCCACGGATCAAAAGGCCAAAAATTTGAAGCCGGTTCGGAACTTTGAAGAGAGACGGACGGACGGCTCGGGTGCGAAAGACCTCCCTCAAATTAAAATTCTGCCAGAGATGGAGCAAGAAGCGTACCGCTACACCATTGTACTAGCGCCATTTGGAATCGAACCAAATACAGTATTTTTCCCCAGTGCCAACCAGATGGTACCACAACCCGGAATTACGTCTTGTCCTCACCCGCTTCAACCTTTTTATGAAAAGAACGGTGGGCCGAATTCGTAAGACACTGGAAACGTAAACCCACACTGGCCCTAACTGCCGGCAATCAATCACACCTCTGGACTATCTCCACGTGTCCCGCTCTGCAATGGTGATTGTCGCTGAAACCAATAAAAGTCGAGTCTGGCCTATGGAAAACTGGAGGAGGTGCAGTTGTCCGTGACGGAACCGGGCCGGCTACAGTAGCTGATGCTGGTGGCGGCGGGGCGGCGCATCGCTTTTCCTTGAGACTGATGCTAATTTTCTCCTTCCCCCTTTGGCTTACATCTCGCTGAACAGAACCCGAAAAATTCTGCTCATAATCTTGGCCGTGCAATGGTTTTTCTTTCTTTCGCCACATTGCCTGATGAGAGTTGGTTCCAGAATCCCGATTTTTTTTTTCTTCTTTTACCCTGGCAAGAGATTTTTCTCGCTTGCCTAGCGTGAAAAATAAGCATTTTATCCCACTGGCACGTTTTTCTTAGGGCACCGTCAATCTGGGTGTAATTTCGCTTCAGACATCCCGACGTCGATCGATGAGCTGTCACCGTTGCGAAGCTCCACGTCGTCCAACCCTCTAAAACTAGTTTTGGTTCTTATCGTGCAGTTGTGCAAGGGTTCGGTTTCTTCAATTGCGCTCAAGTTGTCAAAGATATCGCATGCGCCGGCAGTGGCTGCGAAAACTGAAAAGGGGTGCCGAGCCGCCCACCCCGCAAAAGCAAGAAGAAGCGTGTTTCGGAGTGAGTCGTGATGACAACTCCCAAGGAGGATATTCCGCGCGCTAGAGATATCGTCTCCCATGGGTCTGGATTTGGGAATTTCCCGGCAAATAGATTCCACTCTTCCAGCTTGCTCTATGCCTCGGGTGCAAACTCCGATCTCCTTGCCAGTGCTTGCGTAATACACTGGGGAAAACGGAAGGACGAGTTTTTTTATTTATTTCGAGGTTCCATGTTTATTCCCTCAAAGCTGCAGCAAGAATTGCCGTGTTCCTGCAGGAGAAAGAGCAGATTTTCCTGAAAAAGCGCTGTACCTGCATGCCATAGTATCAGGCACCCTTGCAATTGGATCAATTGGCGAGGCGCCGCTCAAGGTGGGTCTAGCGTTGGCGCAAACCCACCGCGTTGGTTGGTTAGTGTGTCGGTCTTAGCGGAGCACACCTCCGACAGGGAAGCGATCAACAAATGTGACAATCAACGGGGGTGGTTCGGACGACATCTCCTTCGATGACCCCACCTTTTGCGATCAGCGCCAGATGCAACACCTCTCTTTCTTCTTTCCCCCATCATGTTCTGGTGCTGTTCGGGTCTCGAAAAGGGTCGTTTTTAGGGGCGGTTGATGTGAGCTTGGGATTGAACTGACGTGAGCCAGACAGACGGTGGAATGATTTGGCTAATAATTCAGGTAGATGGCCCTTGCATACCTAGTCCGAGCTCATCCGCACCCGCCCTTCTTGGGATGCCACGGATGTTTGTGCCTACTGCTACAGCTCTCGTGCCTCAGCTACTTTCAGCTGTGGTTAGGTAATGGGCAAATGGGGATTTCCCTGGATACAACCTGGAAGGCTGGGCCTCGAATGCGGTTGGGTTGGGCTGGCCGAGGATGATGGTCTCTCTCTCTCTGGTCTCTCTTCCCCAGGGCCAATTCGAGGCGTGGTTTTACCGCAAAACCATGCCATACCTATGAATTCTGGCATTGATTTCCAATATCGTCATAAGTGGTTATTGTAGTCACAATTGGAGGACCATCTTGTCTTGAGAATTGTGTATAAGTGTCTCTTCATCCGTGCTTCCCGCACCTGGTGGAGAGAGAGCAGGAAATCTTAGGAACAATCATCCCGACCCTGTGGCTCAATCACATTTTTAATTTGTCTGTCGTTTGTGTTCCAGACGTTCCGAGTGGGGCAGACTCCTGCTGCTGCCCAGCATCCCCCTTCCAGGTTGCGCTCGCCGTTCCTGTGCCTGGATCACCCGCTCCTTCCCAATCCTGTTTTGCACGCCTCTCACCCCCTGCTTTTTCCCGCCGACCCGCCTTGCCAAAAGAGCGACTGCGACTTCTCGTCTTTAAATCGCTTCCAACCCCCCACTCTCCCTTTGGCGTTTTCTCTATTCCACCTTCACCTGCGGTCCTGGGCCTCTTTCCGTTCCTTTTCGTGTCGCCAGCTTCGACCGTCGTCTTTTTCGTCGTACATCAATCACACTCGGCTCGGTCACTCGGTACCGCTGATCCCTTCTCGTTCTGCACGACTCCCGGTTTGCCGTCACCTGTCCCACGCACACCTCAAATTCGCATCACTCCTTCTGCGTCTTTGACAGACAGCGACACCGCAACCAAGACACAGCAATATTGGATCAGTCCACCTTCGGCATCTCTTCCCTTCATTTACTTGACCAGTCCGTCGCCTAGTGCATACGGCAGTAAAGGTAGTATCTTTTTGATACAACCTTCCATTCCTTTTCACGACTTGTCGTGCTGGCATTCCTACCCGCCTTGCTGCGCTCCTTTTCAACAACTCCTGCGACCCAGTGATCATCAAATACCCGCACAACACTCCGAAAATGCTTTCCAAGACTCTTCTCGCGCTGGCCGCCGCCTGCCTCGCCGGCCAGACCGTTGCTGGTTCTCACCACCAGCACGGCCTTCAGCATGCCCATGAGAAGCGTGCCCTCGTCACCGAGCTTGTTACCGTCACCAATTGGGTTACTGTTACTATGGGTGGAAGCGAGACAAAGACCAGCGCTCGGGTCTTCTACACCCGCACTCGTAAGACCAGGTCCCACACTAAATCGACTTCGACTTCGACCACAACCACCACCGTCAGTTTGGCCCCGGCTCCTCCCCCGCCTACTATCGAGGTTGCTGCCCCTGTTCCGACCACCATCACCACCAGAATCCGCCCTGTCGATACCCCCGAGTCCATTGCTCCTATTGAGGCTCCCATCGATGCTCCCAAGACTGAGCCTGCTGCTCAGCTTCCACCTGCCGAGGCCCCAACTGTCCCCGCCCCTGTTGCCGTCTCGACCAAGGCAGCTCAGCCAGCGCCTGCTCCCGCTCCCGACTCCGGTTCCAAGAGCAGCATCCCTGGAAAGCGTGGTGTGGCTTACAACAATGCCGGGTACCTCCAGCGGTTCCTCAACTCTGGCAGCAAGATTCACTGGTGCTACAACTGGGGCCAGTATGATGATTCCGGAGTCGGCATCCCCTTTATCCCGACTCTCTGGGGTCTGAAGCTTGACTTTGCCCAAACTTGGCCTGCTAATGCTCAGGCGGCCATCAACAAGGGTGCTCCGGCTCTCTTCAGCTTCAACGAACCCGACCATGCCTCCCAATCCAACATGTCTCCTCAGCTTGCCGCTCAGAAGCACATTGAGCTCATGAATCCTTTCGCAGGCAAGACTCGCATCGGCTCTCCATCCATCACCAACAGCGGCAACTCTGGTGAGGGTATCGAGTGGCTCAAGGCGTTCTTCGACGCTTGCGCTGGCAACTGCGTGGTCGACTTTGTCAACATCCATATCTACGGATTCGACACCGATACCTTCCTTGCTCATCTTGTCAAGGTCCACGAGCTCTTCAAGAAGCCTGTGTGGATCACCGAGTTTGCCTTTGGCGGTTCCGAGTCTGAGATTAACAGCCAGCTCAGCACCGTTCTCAAGGCTCTTGAGGGTGACAGCAAGTACGACTTCGTCGAGCACTACTCGTACTTCATGGCCGAGGAGGGCTATCTGATTAAGGGCAACTCCCTCAGCACCTATGGTAACACCTATGCTTATGGTGCTTAAGAGCTCTTACCGCTTTGTAAAAGCTGGATATTTTGTCAGGATATACAGCAAACGGCAAGGCTTGCCTTTACTGAGATTTCGACCTCTATATCGGTTCGTGGGATAGGAAAGTGGAAGTCTGTCTTCTTGAAACAGGATATTTTTTCCTAGCTTTTCGGGCGATATCTTTCATCACCTTCGATGAGAGATGATCAAGAAATTCTTTATTTGGATTGTAAATATTTTCTGTCTCGTTTTTTTTTTTCTTTTTCTTTTTTTCACTTCTTTTACACTCTTTTTTTCTGAGCAGACTCTTTCCTTCATGAAGAGGAAGTGTTTTTGGCTCATGATGACCATTTTTTGTATGGGAGGATGGATGGGTATTTATGTATGTAAAACGGCATGGCTCTGGGAATCTTTGTGGGTTTTTGCTTTTAAGGAAGGGCAATGGAACATATCAAGGGATGCAAATAGAGCTTCATGAAGTCTAACGAATTGGAAGGTTTATATAAAAAAACATGGATTTGACGATGATTTGTGATTCTTCTTGTTTGAGATGTGGGGAATTTTTGCTTGTACAAAAGGCTTTGAGATGGAAGTTATTATCTTGGTGAGCTTCGAGTGATGGGGGGATGCTCGAGGTTTGGATTGAAGGGCACACGGTCATTTTCTCTCACTTTTCGTAGGCCGGATATCGGCTTCCTGTAAATTAGAGGTGATATATTATGGTTTCGAGTATTGTTCTACTGCATTTTGTTCTAGAAGATAAACAAGTAGGTAGCCGAGGGCGGAGAGGGAGATGGCCGGGAGAGGGCCGGGGAAAAAAGGGAGCATTCATACATATTTGTACGTATCAATTTATTTTATATATAAAATAATAATAATATTTCGTACTACCGATTGCCCTTTAGTCAAAGGTTCGCCGGTCCTGCTAGCTATCTTATTGTACAGGAAAACCATGCCAGTTATCTGGCTGGGTGAAAAACCTATACCCTCCTTTATTTTATATATATATATATATTTATTTATTATATTCGGTAACTGGCATGAACCGTACATGTAAGTATTTACTTGGCTCGGTTTTAGGTCCTCGCAATTTATTTTTTTGTTACTTTACTGCATGGTATGTATCTGCTGCGTTGCGGTTATTCATGGATTGGGCTGCCGTTTTGGGGTTTTTTCTCTTCTCCCTGTAGGGGTTTTGTGAAAGGGAGGGAGGAAGGGAGGGATGGGGGGGTTTTGTGTACTCGTTGCGTGTTGCGTGGTGCATGGTAAATATACGTAACGGAAATTGGGGTTGTTGTTATTGTTGCTGCTTGTTGCATGTGAAGCTGTGTCGTCGTCGGCCTCGGGTGGACGGGACGGGACGGATGATGGGTTGGTGGGTGGGTGCACTGCCCTTGTTTAAATTGTGTTAGGGTAGAAGGGAGTCGTCGACTTGAATTAGATAACCCAGATCGATGGTGATGGATGGATGGATATTATCATGATGTAGGATTTTTTGAGGAGCTTTGATTTGGTGTTGTGGGAGGGCGCTTTGTTGCTGAATATTTATTGTGTCGTTTTCTCTAAAATAAACATCGTTCTAGTGCATGAGATGTGTGAATTGGTTAGTTTCATTCTTATGAAAAGAAGTACGGATAGGATATATATATAATACTCGGCTTGCTAGGAATTGTTTTGTCTAGGCAACAAGGTGGGTGTTATACCCATAGGTTCTAAGAGCTTCTAGACTAATGGTGGCACTGAGGTTGTTGGCTTTCGAATGGCAAAGCATATAGAGACACAGTCTGGGACGTGTAACTGTATCTGAGCGAATAAAACCAACCTAAACTACTACTGCTTGATCCAACTGGAAATGCCCGAAATTCCACTTACTCTCACTCCCCATCAACTAACTCCCTAAACTCCTTGACCGACCTCTCCCACACTTGCTTTCCCCCATCCGACTCTCTCCATGCTTTCACTTTTCCAACAGCATCTAAATCTCCCTTCATTCTCTCTTCATTCGTAGTACCATTCAGCACAACAATCTCGGTGCTTCCTCCATCTCTCATCAAACAATACCAAGCCTCAGCCAACCCCACCCCACTACCCTCCGCAACGTCCCGTACGAATTCCTTCCTCTGCCACACGTCCGGATTACCCGTCAAAGTCCAGAACCCCTGGTACTTTATTCCATTCTCCTTGCAGAACTTTCTAGTCTTGAAATCCCAGCTGTACTCGGCTGCTCGGAATCGGTTCTGTACTACATATGGCTTTACATCGCTGGAGTTGTACAAGGCTTGAAGTACAGAAAAAGGGGTGTTGGATATTCCCAGGTATCGAATCTGTTTGGACTCGACGAATGGTTTGAGAGCTTGCCACGCTTCGAGAGTCTGGGAGATGGTTGGATAAGGGGAGTGCAGGATTAGGGCGTCTAGGTAAGGAGGTTGTTCTTCTTCTTCTTCTGAGACTGAGAGATTGAAAAGAGATGAAGTAACTGATGCGTTTATTTGAGCAGAGATAGAGCCCAGAGACAAGAAATCTGGGTCTTGGGGTGTGTATTTCGTTTGGATCCAGAGGTCCTTACGGGTGACGATGCCTTCGTTTATGGCGCGCCTGATGCCTTCCCCTGTTAGGGCTTCGTCGTAGTGACGCTTCATTGATGCCGTGTCGATGGCGCGGAAGCCAGACTTTATGGCTTGATAGACGAGGTCGGCGGTGCGTTCTTTCTTCCAGGCTGTGCCGTATATCATGGCTGGCATGGGCGAGTTGGAGGGGATTGAGGGTGAGGAGGACATGCTTGATTTGAGTGTGATTGATAAACAGGCGATATGATTGAGTCTTGAGAGATTACGATTAATTTGATATCGAGGATTGAGGATGGAAATGATGAGCGTTGATGACTGCCTTGAGCAAGGCATTACAAGCAGATTGCTGGTGATAGTGGATGGAGGGGTAGCTTTCACAAAGAGGGGCAGCTATGCTGCAAGATCTCCGTGTAGGTAATTTTACCCATGAATTACAACAGTTATAACTGACAATAATTCCCTTCTTTACAACTTAAAGCAAACCCCACATCATGAGTAAATATTTCACTCTTCTTCAATTGATTCATAATCACATCTTCAAGTCCAAAAAAGTCTTAGAAACAACGAATGACGTCGGCAACAGCCCCGGCCTAGCGCCTTCGCCAATCGGGACCCGGGAGAGCTCTGTCCGCCACGGCGACGGGGTCATCCCGGACAAAGAGATCCGCGCATTTTGATTGGCCACAAGAGCTTCTGTGGATCGTTATCCAGCCCGAGCAGCTGCCGTGGTTTCTGTGGTGTTTCGGCGATTTACCCGCAACGCCGTCTCTGCCCCTCTGCCCCGCCATCGGCCCCAATGGATACTGCGGAGGGGAAGATGGCGCAACGTCGGATCGAACAGGCAACCCTCTGGCTTCTTCTTCAAAAGAGCTCGAATCTGGCATCTTGAACAAGCAATCATTTAACTGGAATCATCACCATCAACGACACCATGGCATCATCAACTCCCTTCACGATCAAGTGGGGTATCCTGGCCACCGGCTGGATTGCCGAGAGTGAGTTTCACCACAAGTCAAAAGACATAGCACACTCACTCACCATTCACAGCCTTCACCCAGGATCTCCTTACCAACCCAGCCACCCGTGATGTCCATGATATCCGCCACGAAGTTGTTGCCGTCTCCTCGTCCAGCTCCAAGCAGCGCGCTGTGGACTTCATCGAGAAGGTCAAGGCGCCAAGCACCACCAAGGCTTATGGCTCGTACCATGAGCTGGTAGCTGACCCTAATGTTGACATCATCTACGTGGCTACTCCTCACAGCCACCACTTCCAGAATGCCATGCTAGCTTTGGAGGCTGGCAAGAATGTGCTCTGTGAAAAGTCCCTGACTGTGACTGTTGCCCAAACCCGCAAGCTCATCGAGACTGCCCGTGCCAAGAACCTGTTCTTCATGGAGGCCGTATGGACCCGCTACTTCCCCCTCAGCATCAAGGTGAGGGAGCTGATCACATCTGGTGCCATCGGTAACGTGTACCGCACCATTGGTGAGTGCATCCCCTTCTTCAAACAGACGGCATGCGTGTTAACCTGGTTCAGCTGATCTCTCTGTTGGCCGTGACGCTCCCGATGGCAAGATCGACTTCCCTGACTCAAATCGTATGGTTAACGCCGACCTTGCGGGCGGCGCCCTCCTGGATCTGGGCATCTATGCCTTGACCTGGGTCTTCCAGTCCCTGTATCACACCCAACCGGAGGTGGAGAAGGAGGCACCCAACGTCATTGCTGCTGTGAACAAGTACCACACTGGCGCCGACGAGACAACCAGCATCATTCTGCAGTTTCCCAAGCACAGGAGCCACGGCATTGCGTTGACTTCTCTCCGTGTCGCTTCTGATCCAGATGAGCAAGGTTCCGGGGGAGCCGCCATTCGCATCCAGGGATCCAGCGGTGAGATCCAGGTCATTGGACCGGCATACCGCCCTACCGCCTACAAGCTCATCACGAGGGAGAGCGCCGGCAAGCCCGAGTTGGTTGAGTTCACCATCCCCAAGGACCCCGAGCGCGATTGGGGCCACGGCATGTTCTGGGAGGCCGACGAGGCGGCACGCTGTGTGAGAGACGGCCAGAAGGAGAGCAAGACTTTGCCATGGAGCGAGAGCATCGTCATCATGGAGGTCATGGACGAGGCACTTCGCCAAGGCGGTGTGACTTACCCCGAGGTGATCTCAACAGATGTCTTTGATCCCCAAAGCCCCCTCAACACGGGCAAGCGATGATGGCTGTGCTGCTGGGTGACGCGCGGGATGGTGTAGTTAGGCGCGCCAAACTGCTTATAATCGGTTCAGATAGCGCTGTTGAGGTACCGTGTACAAGAATACGAAATCGAAAAATGCATTTGTTGCCTGAAGATCTACAATTACTTGATGAGAGCTTTTTGGGGCTGAGATGTAGGTCAGCACCAACCGCCCGGAACTAGGGAGAAATTGACCAATCAAACACTCAACGATGATGAAGGAATAATTATCAGATTCTTGACTCATTCCCCACCCACTCATGGTTCAGGAAGCTGCGGCTATTTTTTTTGGTTTGGAAGTCAGTAAACCATGCACACTATGAAATAGGTGGGACGCCTGTTCCAGGACGGGCGGACCTGGCAGATGCCAAGACACTATGATGGAACCCTGGGCACAGAAGTACAGGCTACCTCTGCATCATTACCACAGGGCAGGATGAACTGCGTGGAGTCCTGATGAATCGGAGATGCATGTCCGGAGCAGATCGGCCCACCAATGCACACATTGAAGTCATTGCGAGTGGATGAAGCGGGGAAAATTGCCTGTTCGTTCCGTCAGGAAGGTACTCGGGAGGACGAGGTGCTGATAACAGTTTATACAGCAACCCCCTACCGTCTACCAGTAAATCTCCTACCTGCTCCCACCTTGTCCCAACCTTAACCTAACCGCAGGGCAACTGCTCCGAACCAAACCAACCTAAACCAGGAACCCGGCAACAAACCTGGAACCTGCATGATTTTCTATCGTCATCCTCCACGACGGAAAAATAACAACCTAGAGCGGGACATATAGCCCTAGCTCGACTGCAACCAGGTGTGTAACCAGTACTCTTACTCTTGCTCCCTCCCTTCCCCACCGTTCACGCCTCTCAGCCCTGTCCACAGTTGCTTTGCTGTACAACTATGTACATCTACGTGGCCACCCAATGAGCAGCAATGTGTCAGCGCATACTACCCCTCCAGTTGGTCCGCCCTCATCCTCATTTGATTCCTTCCAAAAAACACGCGGAGCGTCGGTCGGCAAATGCGCGTGGGCAAAACGCATCGTGCATTGTGCATATATGTGCGCTCATCATCGCTGCTTAATCCGCCGAGCTGGAACCGGCGGTCAAGGATTACCCCCCGAAAAGCATCTCTGATAATTCTTCATTTTTCTCGTTTTCCGCCGCCGCCAGGGGGGGTTGAGTCTTGAAATCAGGATTGGCGTGTGTGTCACCGAGGTGTGCGCGAACCTGCGGCCTGACCTAACGAAAATCAGTAGGAACAACGATCCTGCCCAAACCCAAAGAAGCTCTTTTCTCTCTCTCAGCAGTGTTCTGCGCCGCCCAAGTCGGGCCTCAGTTGTGCAGACGTCACCTCAAAGTGCTCCTTTCTCGGCACTTGGTTCCAGCCCATCAAACACGGCCAAAAATCCAGCGATGGCGTCAACTCACACCCCATCCGCCCTACCATCCTCTTCGGCGACTGATGATGTTGCCAAACTAGCCGCCGCCGCCGAGGCCAGGGCAGCGGAATCAGCAGAAGCAGAGGCTTATGAGCGTACCCATGTCCACGGTGTCTACGAGGCCATTGCCCCACACTTTTCGGCAACTCGATACAAGCCATGGCCTGCTGTTGCGTCCTTTTTGAGCTCACAGGCTCCGGGAGCTGTGGGGTTGGATGTAGGCTGTGGTAATGGGAAGTATCTGGGTGTGAACCCATCTGTGTTCATGGTGGGCTCTGACAGGAGCGCGTCGCTAGTTGCACTTGCCGAGAAACGCGGCCGTCAGCTCCAGCAGCAGCAGGTCCAAGATGGCAAAAAGGGGATCGATCAGGTTGAGACGAACGCTGGAGAAGGAACTGGCGGGGAACAGGGTGGAGTTGGCATCGCCACAGAAGTGGTCGTGGCCGACGGTCTCTCGTTGCCGTTCCGTGAGCGCTCTGCCGATTTCGTCATCTGCGTAGCTGTTGTTCACCACATGTCGACTCGCGCAAGACGCCAGGAGGCGATCCGGCAGCTGCTGCGATGCGTCAAGACCGAGGAGAATGGCCGTGCTGGTGGTCAGGTCCTGGTGTACGTATGGGCGCTAGAGCAAGGTACCAGTCGACGCGGGTGGGAGGAGGGGGGAGAGCAAGATCTGCTGGTGCCATGGGTTCTGAAGAGTGGCCAGAAGAAGCAGAAAGCAGAGAAGATGCATCAGGATGCTCATAAAAGCGGTGAGGGGCCGTCCGCAGAGACTACTGTCGGCGAGGCCGCCTCGGGAGGCCACACCGACCCTGTCTTCAAACGCTATTATCACCTGTACCGCAAAGGTGAGCTGGAGGAGGACGTACTGGCCATCGGGGGTGTCATCATCACCAGCGGCTACGAGAAGGACAACTGGTGGGTTGTGGCTGCCAATGAGCCTCCCTCATCACGACCAACGTGAAGCAAAAAAAGCAAGGAGATGTTTCCATTCGGGACCAGAAAACGGAGCCCTTCATTGATGGTTGGATAAAATCACACACTAGCGTTGGGTTGCTTTTTGTCACTTCGCCGTCTAATTTGTTCCCTTTCCCCATTGATATCACCAACACTTCTTTACCACAGTCCAGTCATGTTGCTCTGTTAACGATGACTCAACCTCCTTGCTGCTCCCGCCTCGGAAACAGAGAACGATCTTCGTCTACCTGCCTATCCTTTTGTCCCGTCGTGATGAACACGAGATTTCAAGAGAGGGGAGGGTTCCCTGACAGGTTCGGGTCTTCCCGTCACACCAAACAAGTCTCCCCAACAAACGCTAGGGAGGTGTCGACAGAATGTATGTGTGTCCTTTTTCTCTGGATGAAACCGAACGCCGGAGTGGCGGCTTCGCCGCTTCTCATCCTCGTCCCTGTTTCCACACCCCCCTTTGTCTCTCCTTTTACTCCTTTTACTCCTTTTCGCCTCCCGTTTAAGCTCGTGAAACCCTTGCCAAGTTTCCTTTTGGACTATTTCGCCTCCTTTCTCCCTCTCGTTTCTTGACAAATGATGGTTCGAACTTTTTGCAAAATACTGTTGGGATTCTCCACTCCACCCAAAAAAAACTCAAAAAAAACTAAAAAAAAACTCATGGTCAGTCGGACTTCAAGTGGGATGGATGAATGGTTCGTAGGCAAAATGACCACCCGCTGTCGAACAAAAGCTCGAATGCCAAGCAGGGTCCTCAACAAATTGTCGGAAACCATCCTCATCGGGTATGGTGTAGCGGTAACATCGTTGACTCTCACTTCACAGAAGTGATATGTTCTCTCAACAGCCCCGGGTTCGACTCCCGGTATCCGAGTCTCTTTTTTATTATATTTTTTTTAACCTCCCGGTCAATTTTGAGTAACATCTACTTTATTCTTTTCCCTAAAAGGAAGGAAGGAGTGTGAGTCTATAAAAATTTAATACCGCGAAGTAAAACTACAAGAAATTTGACGTGTAATGATGATAGAGCTATGATTTTAAATACACATAAACTTTTACCTCTCCGGGTAATTCATGAGAAGTAAACAGATAAAAAATCTTTAAGAATAAAACATGAATATGAGGAATAAAAATAATTTAGAAACCCCCCCCAAAAAAAACAGAGAGAATAAGGAAAATAGCTAAAGTACATGGTTGTTTGTTTGTGTGTCCAAATTGATATCATTTTCCCCTTCCTTTTCTTCGTTATTCATCCCATTCTCCCACCCTCCCTGTTTCAAACAAAAGGAAAAACCCCAAGTAATGTTTGTCGTTATCGTCGTCGTAGTCAGGTAAAAAACAAAAAATATGTTTTGAGAAAGGAAGAAAAAATACATGAAGAAAATGAAAACAAAAGAGCTTGCTGTATGCAATGTGTGGCTCAACAAAGCCAAAGACCCGTTTCCATTTTCCAAGTTCCATCATAATAAACGAAAAGAGATAAGGGGGACGGGAAATATCCAAAGAACAAGTTTACTCTCAGTCTTTTTTTTTCTTCCACGCATCAAAATGGCGAGTGATGGTGGCTGAACCCAACCTCTTTTTTTTCTTTTCTTCTCCCCCCCCCCCCCCCGGTCGTTCTGTTTCCCCGATGCCCTTCTTGCCTTTGCTTGCTCCAGAAATTCTTTCCGGCTTGCAAAGTCTATCCTGCAGATGAATGTGCCTGACAATGCTGAATTGTGCGCCTCCAAGAAACTCCTTCCTTTGCTGTGTATCGCTAGTAAAAATGTACGGGTAGAGAGCTATGTATTTTGTGTTGTCCGGAAGAAGGAGAACTATGCGGCCAATTTTCGTATGTTTCTCCTCTTGCCCCCAGGTCTAGCAACAGCGTTGCCTCCGTAAGAGTCACTGCTCAAAGCGTGGTCCTTCATATCGAGGAGCCCCATCATATCGAGGAGCCCCGTCATATCGAGGAGGTCCATCGTATCGAGGAGGGCCATCGTATCGAGGAGTGTCGTACCGTGGGGCTCGTCTCACCGATGCTGCTATCGATGTCGTCGCCGGCCCTGGCCCGTAGCTTGTCCTAGGCGGTGCTGGGTAGTCGCCGTCCTCTGAGCGTGGATAAAGGTGCCGTCGCCGACTGGTCTCGCGACCAACATCAGGACTAGCCCTTCGCTTTGACCCCGACGGTTCCATGTGAGTATAAGATGACAGAGAGGGAAGTAACGGACCAGGGCTTGCTGTCCCGCTGTGGACAGGACTTGCGCTCGGTGCTCCCGCAGAGTAGGCCGGAGTGCTGTATGGACTAATACCTGTGGTTAGCTCGGCAACGCTCGGGAGCATGCCGCCGCGCCCTTGGCTGGGCCCGAGGCCTGTCGTCTGGATCGGTGCAAGTCCGTAGCCGGGACCAGGACCAGGACCTGGAGGGCCATAGCTGTAGTCCAGAGGTTCGGGGGGGCCAAAGGATGTTCTCGGGGGCAGACTCTCGCGGCGCATTGCCAGAGCTCGGCCGCTCGGCATCGGGGGAGGGATCAAGGGTGGGATAGAGCCGGGGCCTCTTCCGTAGCGTGGGGAAGGCATGCTTGTAATGTCGCGTGGCAGGCTTCCCTGGGATTGCGAGTGGCCGTGGCCTCTCGTGGGGGACGATCGTTGGGGACCTTGCGGATCGTTCGGACTCATGTTCAGCGTGAATGGAACTACGCCAGCACGCCTGGCCATTTCGTTCTCACCTAGCTGCCAGTGCATCGCCTCGGCGGCGCGCCAGGGAACCTGCATTTCCTCCGCCACTTTCGCCCACATTTCGGGTTTGAATCTGCCATAGGGTTGTCAGTCAGACTATTCAAGAAACCCCCATGTGCGGCGCGCTTGGTGTTTACCTTTCATAGAGCCGTGCGAGCTTGTTCTTGCGTTCTTCGTCCCACTCGCTGCGCCGCTCCAAATAGTTCTGGTAGTGGAGGCGGCAGCTGATGGAGCTTCGACCCGGCAGGCGCTTCGAGATGTCGTCCCACTTCATCCCACTCCCTCGGAGCTCAATTATTAGGGCATCTTCATCCGGCGACCACTTGCTTTGCTTCTTCGCCGGCGACTCGGAAGTATGGGGCGGCATACTGCGCTTACCACTGCCACTTCCTGGACGTGATGTTGAACCCGAACTGAGGCTGGCACTAGTCGTGTGTCCTATCGTCGCTGTTGCGCCCACTCCGAGTCCCCTGACTCCGGGGACACCCGTAAAGTCAACTCGGGGAGATGGAGCCGTGGAAGCTACACCAAAGGAAGCGGCCGGAGGACCACCTGATGATATTGTTGATGGCGCTGAAGATGGGATGGAGGAGGGTGGAACCTGTTGGGTAGGAGACACTGAGGACTCATTTGAGTCAGGACCCTTGAGAAGTGAAGCGATATCCACGATGACGGTGTCTTCCTGGACGTTGCCTAGAAAGGCAGCAAGTTCATAGATGCCCAGTAATGAGCAGACGAGGTCGGTATTGGTTTTCTTTACTGGCTGACGCAGCGCGCCACACGTGGTTTACTATGATCGCCGCGAGGGAAGAGATGTTGTTGCGTCCCAAAGACTGGTGAGAGTTGGCTTGAGGGTGCCCTTTGGCGATTCGAAGCTTTGCTGCTATCTTATTTTCTTACAGGGAGTTGGCTGTTCGTCTGGATGGTTTGAACGGGTCAGAACCAGTCCTGGAACCAGATCGAGCGACTGTTGTGTGTTCCAAGGCTGAGGTTAAGTCAAGGCAGTGCAGAATACATACGAGAGGTTGATGTTTGAGGAAGGCTAGGATGAGGCAGTGGTGACTCGGAGACTTGTAAGTCGGGGTATTGCGCGTGGAGAGCAAGAAAAGGGGCGGCTTTTGACGAAACGAGAGGAAATCCTTTGATGGCTGGCCGTTGTAGTAGTGGCTTTCGGAGTCGGCGTGGCTCACGGTTGAGGCAACTCATCTAACATGATTGGTGGTCCTGGAGAGAAGCTGCCCGCCAATAAAGGCGTGATGAGACCAGGGGGGAGGAGGTTGACCACAGAGGAAAGGGGGTGATCTGGCGAATGGGTTCGTCGGTCGGTCAGACTAACGGATTGCTGGAATATTGCTTGACGAGGAGAGCAAGAGACTCTTCCATAGTCATAGGCTCCTCAACCAACTGGTAGGAGACAGCAGGCAGGGAAGGGGCTTGACCCGGACCGGGGAAGATGCACGTCTGCAGATTGTCGGCCAGGATGGGGAAAGGGGACTAAAAAATTCTCGATGAGAGTGCTTTCTTGAAGTTGGTGACTATGACAAGATGTGGGGGAGTGTGCCGGGGTCGGGGCTTATTATGAGGGCGAATATTGTGTAGGATATACATCCACAGGGCGAGGAGGCCTGTCAAGGTTGGGATCCAAGAACAACAGCCGTCCAGGGATTTGGTACTTTCTACCTCGCAGATGGCAAGGGAGGGGTGGAGGACAGGAGGGGGGTGTCCATTGAAAAATTGTGGAGCCAGGAAACAACAAGGGACGATGGGATGTGCAAAGGCCAGGGCTCGGATGTCCTGTTGATAGGGATAATGCTGAACAAGGAGATCTGGTTTCCTCCGTGTGAGTGCCCTACCCCAGAAGCAAGCCAAACGCCTGATCTTTTTGGTAGAGATGCCCGGTCAGACTTGACAGACAGCCAGCTAGGCAGGTACCGGCAACTTCTGGAAGTAACCCCCGTCCCCTCGGGACGGACCACAACGACATTGGCTTGGGTTTGGGGTAGTTCCAACGTTCCAACATGGTTGCAATATCATGAACTGGCACCAAAAGCAGTTTCCCCATCAGCCAGATCGTCCCAAATACGCCGAAAATAAAAATGTTCCGTACTATGCAACGGTTTGCGGCCCAGGCACAGAGAGTGCACTAAGACCAGAGGTACCTCGAAGTACCTCAAAGCAACACGACCCAAAGGAGAAACCCGGGGAACAGTTCCCCAATGATAGGAACCCAATTGAGTTTTTTGTTGACCGGCCGTCCGTTCCTGAATGCAGCAGCCAGCTTAGAGGAGGGGAACGAGGGTTGAGATGCGAGATGCCGACAGTGCCTAGCTGACAGAAAACATGAGCCACGAAGTCGTGCATGATGAGGCACATAATTTCTTTTTTTCGTGTCTTTTTTTATTCTTGTTGTCAAGGCAAGTGTGGTTAGCAGCGCCTAAATTCGATAAAATGCCTTGTTTAAGAGCGCAGGCATCCCCAATTCTGCAGGACGCAGAGGAAAGTCCATGATGGGGGTCGGCCATCGCAACTAGTCGGGTTGAAAAGTCGAGAAGGGGGTCACGGCAAAGTTGGGCTCGACTAGCATGTTTCTTTTGTTGCACTTTTTTTTTCCCCTCTGTCTCTCTCTGGCCCTCCTGTGCCCTCCCTCGAGGCTCCCCACGTGAACAGCATTTCTGTTGTATGTTGGCAACGTATCCTTTGAAGTGACGCCCAGTCAGAAATGGGACCTGCGTTAGAGTGAAGAAAAAATGTGGGTGCGGGTACGGCAAGGCGTGACCAAGAGTCGCCGCTGCAACTGTGTCGATTCAGCATCATCCAAGCCCAGCCAGGCAAAAACAGCCAATCTTCTCTGACCACCGCATACCTGACGTCGAGAAGGCGGGGGCAAATTCAAGAACAAAACGCATAGAAGGGCTTGAAACCATCTTGCCAAATGCTTGGAGCTCAGCCGGAGCCAGATTAGAAGCTTGACTGGGGCGCGGGGGCGAGGATTTGCGAACGGGGAAGGGGACCAAGGACGGACGACTGGTCCATGCCCCGGCTTGAGGTTTCTTCCGTTTCTTCCCCTAGTCCTAGCTCCTAGGCGTTTGGAGGTTTGGTTTGGGATTTGCCTGCCAACATCATGCCCCAATTGTCCAAGCATGGGTGTTGCCAACTTGGAGTGTCTAAACCTCTGGCCTAATGCGGAAGCATACCCTAGCTTGATTAACCCATCTGGTATCTGCATCACCATAGCGCTCAGACCTGAAGATCGAGCACTGAAAAACAGCAAGGCATGCGACAAAAAAAGAAAGGTCCCGATCTACATCCCGGCGCTAGGCATACGGAGAAGTCGCAGGGTGAAAATGGAGCGGTAATCGAGGCACGCGAGGCTCGCTTCGATCCGTCTTGTTCCCAAAGAAGACGATCTTTCGGATTGCACCCTTGGCCCCGGGTTGAACATGGGTCATTGTCGCTGAGACCCCAGAAACACTCTGCGGTCAAAGTAATATAACTAAGCCGCTTGGCTCGCTCCGGCACGCGCTGCAGCAGTTACAGTTGATCGGTGCTCTGAAGATTCTGGCTTTACATTCGAACTTCTGTGCGCAGAGTTGGAGCGCGCGATTATGTCTGTTCCCCTCGGATCCAGGACCACCCCGGGCGACGATGCAACATGGATGTGAGATTCGGACGCTGAAAGCATTGCTTGCATGGATTCTGAGGGCATGAGCCTTTATAACACAGCAACGTCGACTGAACTTTGACCAAACTGTCGCAAAAACTTAAAGACGAGACAAACAGGGGGCCATGTGAGTTTATTTTGAACAGTGAGAGCGCTCGCTGAGGAACTCCCCAGCTCACTCCTCCTGAATCTGCGTGGACCCCTGGGAACGGATAAAATGAGCGACTTGCAGCATTGGCGCATTGTCTGTGCGCTTCGGAGCTCTCTCGCGCAACCCACATCACACAGTCTTTGTTAGATGCCGGTGCCGCTTGTCAAGAATCTGCTTGGCAGCCCAGGACAGGTTGACAGGGGCCCCGACACGGAGAGACAAGAGGTTTGTCGTCGACATTCAGAACGCTCTTGGATCTTGAGTGAGGTGGAATAGTTTCATTAATCTAGCGAGTCGTTGTTGCTTGTGGTTGGCTTTTGATGAACTGGCGGTCAACTGTGGACTTGCAATGGTCATCGTCCCCCCCCCCGCGGGGTCCCTTCCCCCACACCACCATGGATCAGGGTTGTTGCGGGACGTAGTGCCGGCAAGGCGATCATGAATCGTGTTTCCTTTTCGGGCATTGATCCCTTTGCGTTCGACGAATTCCCCGGTGCGCCCCCAACGACGCTGGTCATTGTGTTATTGTTTGACTACAACTCTTACCAAGCCCCATGAACTTTGATCGGCCCCGCGCGCAACAGCTTCTGTGCTGCGTTTCTCATATCGCTATATTTCGTCATTTTGGTATTTCTCGGTCTGTCTGTGATGATTGTTTCCATGTTGACAATCAGGGAGAACGGCCAGAACCTGCTTGATCTTGACAGGAGATTGGCATGTCAAGCTGATTCAATGGCGGCTGTGTCCCAACCATGTGCTACCCATGCTTCCATATCCTCACAATCCCTTGTCTAAAAATATGTAACTGGTACAAACAGCGTTGCCAAGGCTGGTCCAGAACTTCACCATCTTGGCAGCTATTGTGGGCAACTACCGCTGTGTAATCCCGTGCGCTCTTTCAGCAATTCAGGGAATTCGTTGCGGAGGGTATCGCAATCGCGTAGCCGCATCTCTACACCTGTAGGAAGATAATTGGGGTATGGGGCAAAATCTTGAGCGGCAAATGGTCCAGTCCAGTAGATGGTGAACAAAGCCAAGCTCCCATTGAAGGAGACAAACTCATGACGCTCAGGGCATCGAGCAACCGAAGAAACAGAGATGGGATGAGTCAGATCATTATCGGCTTGTTTCGCTGTTGCTTGCCGAACAAAGCGATGAGCGCAGTTCCAAGGGTGACCGTTTGCTGGTATTCGTATCGGCCAATGCGCTGACGTTAATGCCCTTGATGATAGTTACCAGGGCGAGCGTTTGCGGTTCACACCTTGGCGGCTTGCTGTGTTAATACATGATTGTCAGCCGCCAACCGTTTCGCCAACTGCGAATATCAAACAACTACTGCAATATCAGCTGGGGGAAATGCATGTGAGTCGTTGCTTTTGATATCTCGTGAACGGCTGCTTTGAGCCGAGAGGAACAAGCTCATCTCTCACGTTTCGCTCTGTGAGTTCAGGTTTTTGGCGTATCCTAACTTCTACATAACTTCAAGTTTGCAGCGTGGATCGGGATCCAAAGGGTCGAGGAACAAAATCCTGCTCGTTCTCAGTTGTAGTGATAGACTGCGCTGGCCTTGCATATATGCTGTAGCTCTGCCGTAGCCCTGCCGCAGCATCTGCGATCATTGCAGACGCGGTGTAGCACTGGCAGCCCAGTTAATGACTGGGGCACTACAGCGTCAATGGCTCTTGCCGACGTCATAGTTTGTTCGTTTATGTCAAAAGGGCTGTAGGTTATCGGCTCGGGACCAATCTCATGCTAGACATAGAAGTCCCTAGAACTTGCCCAAAGGCGCCAACGTTGGTGACAAGAAGCGCTTCACGCAGGACGGCTGCCTTGCTTTTGCATACGGCGTATATGAGACCGCCGCCGAAAATAGGTCATTGCTGAAGATCCAGCCGCGCACAGCATTTTTCGGTCTCAGATCGTTCACATTGTGGTCGTTCTGATCTTGGTTAAGTTGTTGCCAAGTCCCGAATATCTTGTCACCCGCGGGACGCCCCATCTGCGCGCCATGGAAAGCAGGTACATTCTATACATCGACTATTAATTACCCCACGGCCCTACTACTAAAGCCACCCCCGGTGGCCTGGTTAGGAAACCTGGTCGCAGAAAATGATGACTTCCCGTCCTCAAGCCGCGAGGAAAGAAATTACCATAGAAGTAGTAATAATGTTCCCGGCAATCCAACGTGGCGGTGAACGACACACTGAACAGATCTTGGGTAGCAAGCAAAGCATGCATATCATCTGTCGCCCGATAGCTGTCTCGAGACCATGTCCCTGCTGCCTTTGACGGCACTCGCACTGAATAGGCAAATGACGATGCTACGGTCGAGCGAAAATCTCCCTCCAGGCTGGCGCGATGGCTTGTTTAGCGTCAACAACTGTGTCTGCAGATGGACCTCGGCGGTCAATCGCATCGATTGCCGGATACAGGGGTGGTAGTTGAAGACGGTGTGAAGCTGCGTGTGATTCTTTGCAGATTGTAAGCAGACGAGGCCGGGTTCTTGCAGGCGATGCAGCAGTTGCAGCCTCATCAGCGATTGTGTTGCCTGACCCAGAGAGTGGAAAGGAAATGGTGCAAAAAGAATGACCTTGTCAGGCGCTGCGGTGAGCCTCCAGTGTGTTTCACCTCTTGTCCATCCGTTTGCACATCAGCAACAACAAGGCTTCGGGTTCTGGGCATCGACATACATGCCAATTGCTGGGATGCCGTCGGAACCATGGACTCGTCCAGCGTTGTCATGCTTCAGAGCAGCTGGCCGAGAGCTGGTTCGACCAATGGGGCGGTGTTTGGGCGTTTGACCTTCAGCTTCCCCCGAAATCTCATGTTTGACCAAATCGATGCTGTTGGCGCCTCGTAGCGTTCACTCCCTGGGCCGGGGCTGGTGTTCCCAGGAACACGGTCTTGCCGTAGGGATACAAACGGAAAGTCGGAAACAGGCGAGATCCCATCCAATCGCAAACCCTGGCGGAACAATCGAGCCGCCTGCGTATCCGTCCCGAATGCCCACCTGTAAATAATCCAGGTACGAGATTGTTCCATTGCATTGTTGGTAGGGTAGGGTATGGAAGAGAAAAATATTCTCCGGATGCCTATCTAGATGGTCCAATCGATTGGAGAATCCACCGCAGCTGAATCCATTGTGCCTTCCGTCCTTCCACCTTCCATGATTATTTTCGATACAGAGGAAGGAGCAAACGGTGCCGAGACAGGACGCGGGATGTGAATTCAAGTGTGGCTGGTATTGATTAAGAAAGGGATGTTGTGGCGCTTGTCAATCCTATTCGGGCTGCGATGCCCCGTTGCCAGTCTTGCTACGTAATCTGTGCCAAGGAATCTCGGTGGGTCCATTCACGTTGGGGTTAAGCCGATCGCCCCGCGACTTCACTTGCTTTTCAGCTTCCTTCGTCAGAGGGAGGAGCTCTAGACAAGCTTCAAATCGGCCCACTCTGTGATTCCAAGTTCCAGACCTTGATTTTCAGTTACGCATGGGCAGTTGATTCAGCTCGATTTCGTGCAAAGCTGTTTCAAGGTCGCATTCTCAACCTCCCTCATCCTCTCATCAACCATCCACAACGCCAACAATCCAAGTTCAAACCCCACACGGCACTACACGTGCACTGCTTCTAGTATACATTCGACCAGGTTCTACGTACCAACTGTTACGTACCGTAACGTACCTGCCTTACACCGTCGGTACCTGACCAGCTCACCACGGTGCACTACACCACAACACCCACCGCGCTACCCTCAACCGATCCCGACACTGGGCGGCGTCGTCGATCAGCTCGCTGCTGCAACTGCATTTCTGCAGACCAGACCGGAAATCTTGAAAGTTACTTTTACCTCTCCACAATACAGCAGCACCGGTCATGGCGGATGTACCTCTGTATGTGGTCTCCGACTACTCCTCTTCGGAGCGCCGCATAACCCCATCTTGGTCTATTGCGCAGCTCAAGACCAAGCTGGAGCCTATCACCGGCATTCCTCCTTCATGCCAAAATATCTTCCTCAAGACGTCGTCCAACGAGAAGATCCCGATCCAAGGTCCAGATGAGGAGGCGGTCTACCTGCAGAGCTTTCCGCTAGCGCCTTATGCCGAATTACAGGTTAGTGAGACGAATCCGATTTCCATGTGGTCTTGAGTCTGTTCGGCCGCACACGGGCCATCAAAGTGCAAGTGCACATGGTGTGGCGCTACCATCTTGCTCTTGACATATCCGCGGACGTATTGCGAAACCCCCGAGACAAGGGGCCCGGCGCGGCAGCACGACTGGACGGCGTTATTGTAGCGCGTGGCGCGTAAGGTGTAGTGTTACTATTCGCGGTTTGATTTCAGAGACTGCTTTCGAAATCCTGCTGTTGCCGGTATCGACCGGCATGGGAAGAGCGACAGGCCTTCGGTGTCCGCTGCCTCTTCGTCTCTCAGTGGTCCAACACTCGCTTCAAGGGGGGCGTGTGCCTCTCCTGAACATCGTCTTGGGCTTACTCCGAAGCCGTGAGGCTGTTCCGACCCTCCCACTCGCTTCTGTCGATTCGCTGCCAGCTAAGATAGAGTCATTCACGATGTCAGCTATGAGACCCGCATGCTAACTGGGCTTGGCAGGTTGTTGATACGCGGCCTGTCTCTGCAAGACCCAATTTTTCAAGCGCGGCTGGCGTTGAAAAATTTGTGCTCCCTGAGGAAGAGTACGAGAAGAAGACTGATTCTGTACTCGCGTGGAAGAAGAACCAGAAGCTCGGGCGCTTTGACCCAAACGCCCCCAGCCACGAGCAAGCCAAGATCGCCACTATTGCTCAGGAGATCGAGGCTCGCGGCATTGCGGTGGGTAAGCGCTGCAGGCTCGGTGGGGACGATACCAGGCGCGGAGAGATCAAGTACGTGGGTGAGGTCAGTGAGATCCCTGGACTTGGTGCGTGGGTAGGCATTCAGCTGGATGAGCCGGTTGGTAAGAACGACGGCAGCGTGGGAGGGACTCGTTATTGGGGCGAATCATCGGACCTCAAGCATGGTGTATTCGTGAGACCCGAACGGGTAGAGGTTGGCGACTACCCTATGTTAGATGATCTTGAAGACATGGAGGAGATTTGAGATGGATCACTACGCCGTCTCATGCGCCCCATGGGAATCTGGGCGCCATCTCCACTTACCCTAGCCTTCACTAGATCATTGGTTGCAGATACCGATATTGAGATTTCCCATGGCCTCATTCTCAGATCCATCACGCCGCATATAGCGTGCATAGGGCCGTCCCGATGCTCTAGCGGATCGATATCGAGCCCCAATTTAGGGGAAACTGGGTGCTGCCAGACTTGACAAATGCACTAATGCATCTCAAGATTTCTTTTCTCCCCTTTACAGGGCAGCCATTCCGATTGATGAAGCTGAAGAACGGGCCGAGAAGTGACCATTCCTAAGCCAGCCAACGCACCTCGTCGGCATAGGCAGAGTGTATGTACTTCTAAGTTGTCTTGCTTGTTGTCTAAGTAGATATTGAAACCCAGGGGAACGAGCTTGCCCCATCACGCCAACACCGCCTCCAAGGGGCGCCCAGCCAGACTGGCGATGTCAGAGGTGCATTTTGTTGTGTATTGGGATACCATTTGCCAGGAACACAAATACTATGTCGTTGTAGCCCTGTGTCTGAGGTTCCAAACACGATCGCAAATAAACCCGATAGAGGTTGGACTGAGCCAAATCCCAAGGCTAACAAGCGGAGAATATCTAGTCTGGAGGCATTGATGACAGCCCAGGCAGGGCTGGATTTGCATTTAGCCGTATCGTGATGTGTGAATCTTGATGCAAGGGGCTGTCAGGGTCTTGTAACACCCTGTGTGTGAGCTGCCAGCCGCACAGTAATTACCCCTGAGTGGTACCGTGAATCTCATCAAGACCACATTTGAGAGGTCGGGTTGCGGTGTCGATTGCAAGATGCTGGAACTTGAGATGTAAAAAATTATTTGTATCAAATTGAGTTCTAGGAATTTGTAACTCTCGCAAGACATAGCTCATGTATTGAGTCTTCTGAACACGATTGTTGGAAACCTATTTTGACAGGTCTTGGGGGGTTTTCATGGTGCCGCCAAGCACCACAACACCAATGCGTTCGTTGTTGTTTGGCATCTGAGACTCATCACGTCGATCACCACAGGGAGCTGCAAAGCATTATTTAGGACGATTGCCAAGTGCTGGGGATGAAAAAAAAAAAAAAACTCCGAGCGAGCGAGATATTTACGCCTCGAAACAAGATGTGTTTTCCAAGAAGGAGAAATGCCGTTTCTTGATGCTGCATTGGAAACAGCCAGAAAGGGCAACAACAAACATAGACTGCTTGCCCTTGAGTGAAGGCTCGGCAAGAAACTCGGTCGAGCGATGCAGCCTCATAGATGCCTTCGCAATCACCAAAAATCTCGACCCCAAGAAATGATATCGATTTATCCCTTCATTCAGTAGACGTTGTGATCTTGTTGGTGGAGAGAGGCAGTACTCAAGTTTGCGGGTCCCAGGTTGCTTTGAGCAGCAAGAGGCACTAAAACAATTCCAAAACGTCTCCTTCCCCAATCCATCCACATTCCTCTGCCTTTGCCCTTGTCGCGCACGACCTTATCACTTGGAAGCTGAGAGATAATCGATTGGATAGCATGTTACACCGACGTACGGAGATACTCGGCCAAAGGGCGACGATGGCTGCCGGGCATTCCGTACCCGATTAACAACCCCTCCATCATGCCTCGCTCCCTTGCTTGCTCTGCGACCTGCCGCGCCAGCTCTCCATCCGACTTGGCCGAGCTGCTGCTGCCTCTTTCTTTCTCCGTCCCAGCATTGTGGCATACACTTGTCCCGACGATCAGGAAATCAGGAAACCAGGCGCAACAAAGAAAAAGACGAGGTCCCGTGGCCATGCTCCTTCGGCAGACGTGACGCTGCGGTGCGCCGCTTCCCGTTGTCGCCAAAACATTTTGATCCTGTCAGCCCATTTCCATCCCTTGGTCCCCACCACCCTCCCCTTCGTCCTTTACAATTGAATCAACAATTCTCCGATTCCAGCTTGCCGTTCAACCGACAGCTTCCTTCCAGTCTGCCCTGCAGCGACGTCGACCGTCGCCGGCGCTGGAACGATGGCTTCGATGCGGTGGTTGTTCGCTTTGTCCCTCCTCTGGCCTAATATCTTCGCTCAGAATGTGAGCATATTCTCCATGGACGACGTGCCGGCGTGGCAGAAGGCCTCGCTCATGCACCTCCAAATCGGTGCCCCCGAGAGTCGTGATGCCGCACAGCTCGTATACGACGTCTACCCGTTGACCGCAAACGTCGGGTTGAACCAAAGCAGTTCGACGAGAAACGTGAGACACCCGAAGCCGTGTACCCAAGACTAAGTGTGCTGTGATCGGTGCTAACCCGTCCCAGGCTGTCTGGATTCGTGGCAACTTGGTGTATGCTGAATACCCCGCCGCCTATGGACGCCTGCGGGATCCCGATCCGATTGCTTTCCTCAGTTGCGACTTTGAAAACTCGACTGAGGTCTTTCAGCAAGTTCTTGTCGACTCAAAACCGAGGGCAGTTCTGCTATACAGCTTAAGAGGAAACTGCTGCGGGATGACTCAGGTATTCAACTTTAACTACACGTCAGTATTCACCATGGCGAACTCGGAGGAGGCTATCGGGGCGATGAACAACACCAGACAGGCCGGGGGTATTGCTTCGGCCACCATTCTAGGAGATACGAATACCACAGATACCGATCCAGTGGTCCAGGAAAGGGGTGGAAACAACTCTGCAGTTGCTATGAGCATTCTGTATAGTATAACAGGGCTCATCACACTGCTCTTTCTCGTCATCATTGGTACCGGTGCCTTCAGGGCTCATCGGTATCCCGAACGGTACGGCCCAAGGTCTGGGTATGGCGGGCGGCCGCGACAGAGCCGCGCTAAAGGTTTGGCGCGTGCAGTGCTGGAAACGTTACCGATTGTCAAGTTTGGTGATCCAGCACCAGCTAAACCCGACCCGGCTTTGGAACTGGAATCTCAGATATCTCGCTCGTCTCCTGAGCCGGGGATGGGAACGAGGCTGTCGGCCATTCCAGAGGAGCCAAAGACACCCATGACGCCAATGAAGCGTCAGAGTGAAATCGTTCCGATGTCGGGTGCTGTACAACAAGACAGCGCATCACAACCGTCCGCGGCGATGGTTACTGGGTTGAGCAGTATTAAAGAGAATGACGACACTATCCAAGACAGCCGACCCTCGGAGGAGCACCTTGGGTGTTCGATTTGCACCGAGGATTTCACTGTCGGGGAAGATGTTCGTGTCCTCCCGTGTGACCACAAGTTTCACCCAGCTTGCATTGACCCCTGGTTGGTGAATGTGTCTGGGACATGTCCATTATGGTGCGTTTTCAATATCCTTTCCTTTTTGAACTTGCTTACTGACACCGGCTTTAGCCGTCTCGACCTCCGACCGCAGAGTGAGCAAGGGATACTCAACTCGGGCGATCTCGTGCCGCCTCTTGCTGATGAGTGGAATGGCAATCCAGCAACAGGCACTGCCGCAGCAGCAACAACAACCCAGCAACGACGGCGATCATACCGCCTGCTTGACTTGCACCGCTTGCGCCAGGCCTCTGTTGAAGAGCGTATCGAGATTCTCAGGAGACACCGCTCACAGCAGCAAGAGTTGTCGGCAGCCGCATCGTCCACAGAGTTGGAAGAACAGCGTGGCCGCAGAGCGAGCCTGGCAGACCGACTTAAAGATAAGTTCCGGGTACGGACGAGGGCGCAGTCTCCTGATCCATTGGAACCAACAACAAGCGAAGGGCAACCCACGACAACAGCAGCGGCTGCCGCGACAACTACTTAATACAACACAGGTCTTAATGATGAATTTAATGGCTTCAATTTGAATCGATACAACTCGGGTTAAAGTTGGGGGAAGAGAGGAAGTTAATATTGAGCTGATTTTCAGCCACACCCACGGCAATGACAACAAAATGGCATCTAGCCATTTACTACGACGCACGACACGACAAACGGAAAAAACCCTCGGCTGACTGGATCAAGACCGGAAGAAACGGAAAGCATTTATGGCACACGGATCACATTCATCGGGTTAACGGGTAGACTGCACTATCTTGTTTGGGACCTTGGGCGTTCTTCAGGAATATCTCTCTATATCTCGGTCAGGTTGACAACAGCGAAAGTCATATCGGCTGAAGCATATTGTATGGCGTTTTTATGAGCATGCCTTTGGTTTTGGTTTTAGGAGGAAAGCGGGAAATTCAGAGGTGGTTCGCACACGTGCGAAACTACCAAAAGGACGAATGAACAAGACTTTGCAAGCACAACCAACTCTACTGTGGGCGGGTCGTGGAGACGATTATTTTTATAGATGAGATATTTGCGATTAACATGAGTTGGTACTGGATTAGTTAGTGATACGAATTGCTTTTTGCTGAGAGAGAGATAGCGGCTCGATAAGACAAACATAACAGATATTGAAGAGAGAAAAAAATAAGAAAAATAATGAATGATTCAAAATAACAGAATAACAGAGCATCAGTGGTTGTTTCTTATTATCTCTCTTGTTTTTCTATGGGGAGCTGAAAAGTAAAGTTGAGTCAAAAAGAGAGAGAGAGACACAAATTCCCTTCCGGTTGTGTAACCCTTTTATTTTCTGAGTTGCTCGTATGTCGTGTTTTGTGTATGTATAAGTGAATCTTATTGCTGCGACCTCTGTTTGTGGTACCTACCTTTTTAGGATATATATATCTCGAATCCTCAGATGCGATTGCACTTTAATGTGTTTGTTGCTCAGCAGCCCCCTATTTTCAAGCCTCATAGATAGATAGATTGTACGGAGAACTTTATTTTATTTTATATATAAGCATATCTTGCCTTTTGTTGTCGTCAGCTATTTATACTATCGGAGAATTCTTGTAACTTTTTTTTGTTTTGGTTTTGTTTACTACTATGCATTTAATCGAATCGAGATCTTGCGGCACGGGGCGGGCGGGCGGCTGAGATGGATGGATTGACACAAGAGAGAGAGAGAGAGAGAGAAAGAGAAACCTGAAGATAAGACACAAGAAGAAGAAGAACCCCTGGAACCGAGTGACCGGGATCATGGGGGCATGACATCCATCCATGGCAAGGGATGGGATGATGATGGCTTGGAGAGTCGGGGCGGGAGCACGGACCCCGGGGTTGATTGGCGCAGGGATCGATTGGGCGTTTGATTTATTTTTATTTTTTACTTTTCTTTTGGTCTAGGCTATATCGGGGAATTCGATTGGATTTGATTGGATTTGATTGGATTTTGGGTGTGGGGCATCGTCGACTCTTTCTTGATCAACAACAATATGCATTGTTTTAAAGCGTGTGTTGTGTGTGTGTGTTTGGTTTATGCTAATGCGTTTGGTTTTTTTTTTTTTTTGGTGGATTCTATTTTAAGGAGCAAAAAAAGACTTGACCGAGAAAGGTGGGTGAGGTGGATCTTTTGATCGATATGTTCCAGGTGGTTTTCAGGCAAGCTGGTGGGAACTGCATTCATTATGAGATACTCAAAATAATGGGCAGTCACAAACTGTTGTCACTTGAGGTACCTGGGTAGGTAATGTGGAGTTTTGGTTGGAGATCTCATGTCTGTTAGTGAACTCTAATTTTAATATGTGAAAACGATCATCTCTACTAGCCTCTATAACAGACAAGAGTTCGGCATCTGAAGCTGTGGCAAGCAAGACGGGAGACTCGATAGAGTCCGGCAAAATCTTGGTGAAAGGAAATTGGTTGATCTCAACACCACTGTATGGAGCGATGGACTCTTTCCGATAATTTCATCTCACGTATGGGAGTACACCACTACTGCAAGCTAAACTGGCATCAACTGATGTGATGTCGACTTGTCACTTTGATGTTGCTCCTCCCTTGCCGATGTTATCAACAGCTGGGCTCTTTTTGGTGATAAGCCGAAAATCCATCATATGTCACATCTCACATTGTTTGAGAAGGACAGCATCGTCTCGTCCCAGGGGTGTTTTTTTTTTTAACTTGAGCCCCTCTCGAGGATACCACGCACAGCTAGAGTCTGAGCAAGCTCGAGCATCGGGCCAAGAGTGGTGCCTACCTACCAACTTCTTGCCAGGAAGAAGCGAAAGTCCAGGTGCCAGACCGAGAGATAATACCGTTGATTCCGTGCAAGCCACAGTGGGGGCTGAGTGGAATTCCATCCCTTCCAGGTTTGGTGTCAAAAAAGAAGCTAAAAGATCGAGTCCAAGTGGGCCAGCTCCTTCCGTTGTTCGTGTTGACTTCTCATCTTGGTAGTTTCCCAGTTGGCAACTTAGAATCTGTCAGTGGGGGCCTCAGTCACGCAATCTTCTTGATGCAAGCCTGGGAACACAGGGCCACCAGAGGCGCTTGCGTTATGTGCTTTGACTGGCTCAGCTGCCTGGCTACACCAGCAAAAGCCGGCTGCTTTGCATCTTGTGCCTTCCCTGCAACGCATCCAGCCGCAACATCCTCACCTTCCCTCTGGGATCAGAATCTCATCAAAGCACTGATTCAGACTCATAGAATACCAAAGAGCCAAGGTGATCAGGTAGCTGACGAACGCTTCGATGGCCATCTTGAGGTAGCACCGAGGACAGCGTGGCGCACCAGCTTCGCCGACCTAGAATTCTCACTCGCTCCTTCTCCTCGATCATGTCTTGGATATTCAGGATGTGAGACCGCGATTTCCGGCCTGAATACCACAGAAGATAAGATGCAAGTCAGCCTTGAAGTCCCCTGGTCCTCGCATACACAGGGACAACCCTTCCAACTTTTCGGGAGCCTTCAGATATGTGGCGGTCATTTGGGTATTTCCCCTCAGCTCTACCGGGAAATGGTTTTTTTCTTTTCCGAGTCTTTGTCTTTACGACCTATCTACTTTTACTTACCCTTCCCATCTGGTAGTATATTAGCCCGCTGCTAGTACACATAACCCCCTACAACCCCCTCCCCCCTTGCACCATCTTCCCTTCCGTGTTGTCTTTCTTTTTATCTTCACGTATTATGAAATACCCTGTGTTTTTGTACGCACCCTCGGTGACGACCCGCAGCACTCCTGGCTCAGAGTTCCAGGTTTTCCTTGATGAACGCCTTCGAATGGAGCATCACTAACCACAATGGCACCTTCTCGATGGCTCGCTTTGCGGAACGCGACGATGGGCGTGAGCGAGATATACACTGAGCCGCTCTCTGGCATGGTCATTAGTGTCATCCTGGCCATGATCTCGCTTGTTATTATCTCGGCGTTCCTGAGTATGGCTTCACTCGGAGAGAGACAAAATGATGGGAGTGCTAACAGTATCCATTGTGACAGCCCAGAGGTATCTGGCGGTTAAGGTCTGGAGCAGACTCCCCTTTGTTCAATGGATCGTCTTTGCGATATACGCAGATTCATTCCTGTTTGTGTTTGCTACTGGCATACTACAGTTTGGATTTGGCGTTGGATACTCAATGTCCGTTTGCGAGTCCGCCATTCTGCTGTGTTTGGCCTGTTATGTGACGACCAAGGTAGGCATTTCCGACCGAGATCTAGAAAGCAACTGCAGAAATACTGACAACATTTGCAAAACAGATCGTTCGTATTCCCCCCCCGGTACCCCCATATCTGGGCGCTATTTACTGACCATTCATCAGTTGATCTATATCTTCTTAGTTGAGAAGGCGGTATGTTAAACAGACCACTACTTGCGTCGGTCATCCACTTATCTGACATTCTCAAGTTCATCATACGGTCGGGCACCAAAAAATTACGGATGCGGTCGAAGCTCTATCTCTTCAACTCGTTTGGCATGATTGGCGTATACTGTGTCGTAGTTGTGCTCAACTTCATCTAGTCGGTCTCCCTCTTGATTTCTCACCAGAAAGTTTACTGATAGTGGCCAGTCGTATCACGAGGGTGGAAAATGGCCAGTGCATAATCGGCATGCAAAGGATGGCCATGATTCCTCTGATAACCTTTGATCTTCTCGTCAATGTCTACCTCACCCTGGTATTTTTGATACCTCTTACCAGACTCTACACCTACAAAAACTTCCAGGAAACTGCAGGCAGTAGGAGACTTCGAACTGTGGCCATCAGAACCTTTGTTGGGTGCATCTGCACCTTGACCAGCAGCATCGTCAACCTATCAGTGCTTATGGCGCTTGATGGTGAGCCGGGCTGGGTGTGCCTGATGTGTTGTAATAGTGATATTCTCTTCAGTGCAATTGTCATCCAATGGGTCACATCCCGCGACAGCACCAGCAGTGCCTCAAACGAGTCTCAGTCTGCCTCTCGACCTCGCAGCGATAATGGCGAGGAACTCGGAGGTCTTCATCGTCAACGGGGCGGGCGTCGCCAGGACGGCGATGACCACACCGACATCAAACCGGCTGCATCTCACCACAAGTCCCAGCTTGCTCTGTCTACAGAGGCCATCGTCTCGGATGCCGCCGAAATCTCGGTCGCTAATACGGATCATGGTGACATCTCACCCTGCAGCAATAACACGTTTTACGAAGACAAGTATCGAAATGCTCACCACCATCCTATTACTGCTTCATCCGAGGACGAGCCTACCGGTCGGATGCCACGTATTCCCCCAGCTGCCGCTCGATATCATACAGCGTCTACTTCGGAGGTACGCGTTGATGTCGACTACGGAGCCAGTTTGAGCAGCGACATTGAAGGGAATGAGACGACTTTGGGTAATTCGATTGTCATTGGATCCGGGACCAGTGTAATTAGCGGGAGCGGGAGCGGTAGTACGAGAAGAGCTAAGGGGTCTCCATGGAGGTATACCGATGGGGCGGTTACTGGTGTGAAGGGTGGTCATGGCGATGGTGGGATTTGAAGGGGATGATGATAATTCGGGTTTATGAAGTAAAGTCGATCATTCAAAGAAGCAAAAAAAAAAAGAAGAAAAAAAAAGGAATGAAATGAAAAGGATGTTAGCATGAATACATAATATCCTCCTCTCGTCCTAGCGAGGATTTCCGCCCTAATGATGCCTTTCCTTTTCTGTTTTTTTTTAGTTTTTTTATTTCGATAATGTACTTGGGGAGGTAGGTGTTGGGAGATATTCTTGAGAGTGAGTACCTAGTAGCATTGATTAATTAGTTAGCTGACTAAAATATATATTGAGAAAACAAAGTGGTTGCTTCCCTCCCCCCCCCCCCCCTTTTTTTTTTTTTTTTGGTTCTCTGTAAAGGTTGAGACCAAAAAGCTCAACCGGCTAACCTAACTAACCCGCTTCCATGTTTAGATTTGGAAAGGAGGGAGGTAAGGTAAGCCGGGTACGAAAAGCATCAAGGTAAGGTGATGGGTCGATGCCTTTTTACTCTATGGGACGGTCTGAACGGAGGACCTCTAGAGTCCTTTTACATAGATGGTGGAGCCCGTGAGGGAGGGTACTGTAGCTTAGGTATGGTAGGTAGGTTAGGTTAGATAGTTGGCGTTATTACCGCGCCCAGTCCAACATTGCGCTATTCGTTGTGTCGTTGCTGGCCAGTTTGGTTTTCTAGGTGGGGTGGTGAGGCTATGTGCATGGTGCTGAGACTGATGCTGATATCCCCGGATCATCCTCAGGAGATTGACCGACCGGTCTTTGAACTGGAGTTGCTTAGTTGTGCTTCTGCACCCTTGAGGAGAGAGATACTTGAGATAAACAAGCTCACAAAATATTTTTTAGCAAAACATTGTTTCCGCATACGGCAAATAAGCAGGTTACAGATACCCGACATTTTGAAAGCTCATCAAGCCCATCAATTGAATGAAACTCAAAACAGTACAGCAGAATAATATGTAAATGCACAACAAAAAACAACAACTCTACTGTTATTTATGATATGACAATTTCTTGGCTCGCTCCTTGCATAGTTGGTATTATCATGTCTAACACGGACAATGACGACGACGCCGTCCCCCCTTCTCCTTCCCTTAACCTTCTCCTCGTCATCACCCCAACATCAACCTAAAGAAGCCGTTTTTGAACCTCTTTCGCTTCCTCATCGAAAATAAAAGGGACAATTTTCCGCCTCAGAAGAAACTCCTTGCTGTTTTTCCAAAGTCATCTTTCGTATCATCCATCTCTCCTTTTTCTTCCTCCCTTTCAGTCTGCCGATGCCCTAGCAAGAGCTTCATGTAGATGCGGTGGCAGGCGATACCGCAACTGACTGGTATACGCCGTCAAATCCACGCTCATCTGCTTGAGGTTATCAATCATCATCCTCGCCGTCGTCTCGTTGCCGCTGAAACCGCCGTTCACCAGTCTCTCGCGCTGCCTCGTGCAGCATATGACAGTCCACAAGAGCAGGTTGGGCACATTGATAGCCACAGGCTGCGACAGACCCGCGAAGCGGGCTGCATAGTTGCGGATCACGCCCTGGTCGCCCTTGGCGTTGAGGGGCAGAATATCAAGTGCGGTAATTCTCTGTCAGTCATAACATAACGCACGTCAGCATAATACAACTGGGAAACAAAGGGTACAGTATAGCAGCAGGGTAAACTCACGTCCAAGCACTCAGGCCACTTGCCAGCCTCGACGAAGCTCTTGATTTCGCTCATTTGCAACAACACAGTGCATGCAATTCGGTTAGGTTCTCGGATTCTCTGCCAGAACATATAGTCCTTCTCATACATGCCCATCATCGTCCGTGCCAGCTCAACTGGGTCATCAATGGCCGCAAGACTTAAGCTGCTGCCGGTCTGGGCGGCAGGCTCATTGCTGCCGTTAACGCGCGGCTTAACCGGAACCAGACGCATCGGATCTTCGCCAATCTCGAGAGAGATGGCTTCGCTCAGCGCCCTGCTGACAATCGACACGACAGTATCGTAGTCACCCGCCAAGTGATACAACAAAACCGCATCAGTCGTGCGCCCATTGTCATCGGCATAGCTGGCTGCTTGCAAAGTAATGGTCCGAATAAAGTCATCCTGTTGGCTGAGCGTAATAAGCGGGCCACGCTCCTCAATAAGACCCTTGATGCGGGAGCCGTCGGGCTTGATATCACCAATCAGGCGGCTGAACTCGCGGGACTCGAGCACCAACTCACGGAGCGCCTCGTGGCAGAGCGCCGCCTGCTGTTGACCGGCAGGCGTCTCATCAGCATTCAGGCAGATGAGCACAAGATAGTCAACCGCCGCTCCGGCATTGGCAGCTCGGAAATCGCGGGTATAGTACCCGAGCATGCGGCCAAAGTTGATCTGAGGCTGAGTCCGGGTGTTGTGCGACAGCAACTCGTTGGCAGATGCCTGAGCATCAGCTGGGCGAAGAAGTCCGTAGTATGACAGCGCAATCGCAAAGTGGACAGCGTCAACATAAGAAAATGGGTACATGTACGCAATCGCCTGCTCAAACATGCCTGACAGAATCTGAAGGTAAAAAAACATGCCGAAGCTGCCGTTGGTATCCTCAGCTGGCGTCTTGGGGAAGTGCTTGAGGCCAATCTCGCGGATGCTGGATTGCAACTCGGCCAGACCATAAGACTCACCAGCCAACTCCACGGACCGGTCCGTCTCCCGTGCCAAGTTGAACTGAAGCCAGATCCAGTCGTTCACATCCGTCAGGAGTCCGTCCAGACTGCGGTTGCTCACATCACAGCGACCAATGATCTTGTAACATGCCATCCGGAAGGGGTCGATCGAACCTTCTGGCGCGTTTCGAATTCGCTGGTTGTACTCGTTGGTGCATCTATCCTGGACCGCGCGCCTAAGTCTCCGGTCCTCGCTGGATGCATAACTGTTGATATAACCAAGGAAAGTCCTGTCGATGCTGCGGAAAGAGCTCTCATTGTTGTTGACGTACTGTGCGGCCTCGCTCACAAAACCAGCGCGAAGCAGGAAGAAGACGACAGCCCACACGTACTCTCCATTGGCTGTCTGAAGATCGACGTTGTCTGGAACCAGAGACTTCCTGGCCAGGCGAAGGCGGATGAATGCCGTGATCTTGCTGACAACATCGGGCCTTCCACCCAACTTGGCTTCATGAGGATACTTGGAAATAAGCGTGTTAACTTCGTTCCAGAACTGCTTCTCCAGGAAACTGTTGGCGCCCTTCAGGATGCGCTTCCGCATAGCTATCGCATTCGGAGATGCCGAGTTGGGATCCAAGTAATTCTTTGCAAACTGTCGTTCCTGTGGCGCCTCGTTCTGATCAGGATACTCCCCAACAATCTCCATCATGGCTGTGTAAGCCTCGACAAGATGCTGTGCGTGACGATCTCCCGACTTGCTCTCGAGATCAGCGAAATCACGGCAGATGTAGAATGGCTGGCCCTTCTGTCTTGCATCATTGAACTCGCGGATTTTGTCAGCCAGTTTGCCCTGTTTCTCTCTAAGAAACCGGTCATCCAAGGCCACGCCATTAAGACCACCAGCGGAATCTTTCCTAGGCTCGACATCCACAAACTCGGAAGCGTGAGTTCCAATCCTGCTTGGAGTGCCGATGACAGATCGGTGCATGCCCGATTTGCCGAAAACACTCGCCCGATTAGACTTGTCACCGCCAGGAGCCGCCTGGCTCCCTTTCCTTCTCGTCGACCGCCCAAATGTGCCCTGTCCATCCTTTGCCGGGGTGTTCGCCCTCGCAGCCTTGGACGAGTCTCCGCCAGTGCCTGCGCCGTCCTCTCTCGACTTGATTCCGAAATGCTGGTATATCCTCTGCCTCTGGGCCTCCCATTCCATGGTAACGTTATCCTCCAGGAACGAGTCGAAGTCACGCACACTCCTATCCAGACCGTCGGAAATCATGCTGAGAGTAGTCTTGGTCTGCAAATTATTCAGGTAAGTCTCAACATCGACCTCGCCTGCGCCACCATATCCGCCCAAGGAAGTGGGCCTGTCGCGAGCAGCGTGCAAGCCCAACGATCCAAGATCCCGCACTGCTGCACCGGGGTCTACACCAGACGCAGCGAGGAAATAGTGTGCCTTGCCATGTTCGAGAGCTCGCCCGCCTTCGGCCTTGGGCCCAAGCTTCTTCAATCTCTGGCGCAGATCTCCAAGGCCGAGCTGAAGGGAAGGGAGGTCACCAAGAGCGGTCTCGCCCGAAGCTTGTTTCTTGTTCTTGGCGAGGAGGGAATCGAAGAAGGCGCCCGTGGGGAGGGCCGAGGATGGGTTCTGACTTTGTCCGGCATTTTGTGTCGTCGCGCCGAGATTGAGGGAAAGGCCGCCGCCGCCAAGCAAACTGTTGCCGGCCATGCCAGGCGCCGACTGCGTGACAGTAGCGTTTGAAGCACCAAAGAGTGATGATGCTGCGGGCTGGGCAGTCGCGGCCGATGCACCGCCAAAGAAGCTTGTGCCCGTCGGCACCGGCTGGGTGTTTACTGTCGTCGTCGCTGTGTTTCCGAAAAGCGACGCCTTTGGCGTAGTCGTCGATGCGCCGAGAGTATTGCCAAACAAGCTCGAGCCTGTGTTTGCTGCTGGAGCGGCTGTCGGTCCGCCGAAAAGCGATGCTTTGGGGGTAGTTGTCGAAGCAGTTGACTGGCCAAACACCGAGTTACCGAGCCCAAACAGACCGCTGCTAGAAGGTGCTGCGGCTGGTGTCGTGGTAGTAGCAGCAGCGGTGGTGCCCGGCTTTGTACCAAAGAGCGAGCTCCCTGGTGTTGTCGAGCCAAAGAGGCTGCCGCCGGTGGTGTTGGCTTGTGGTGTGGTTGTTCCCTGATTCGCTCCTGTGTTTAATCCTCCAAACAAACTGCCCGTCGACGTCGCAGTCGCGGGCGTGCCCCTTCCGGCACCAAAGAGCGACATGACTGAATTTTTGGCTCGTGCTTAATTGTAATCTCTCCAGCAGATATGTGACGCGTGCGAAGCGACGCGTAGGTGGAATGTTGACAGATTAGGAAATTCGAGGATTCAGCGAGTTGACATTTCCACTGCTTTTTCGACAACAAAGCTGCGTTGCTGCGCAAACAAGGCTGATTGGAGGTTGGACCGTCTGCCCAGAAACAAAAAAAGAGTGGGGCCTCTGCCCAGGAACCAAACTTTAGTGCACTGCACGGGCCATCTGGAGCTCCAAACAAACGTTGATGTCCCGCCGGTGCCTGTCGGCTTTGTCAACAACCCCCTGAAACTTTTGACATGTTCCATCAAAAGATGACGAATATTTCTTTGTTCCTGCGAATTTTTTTAAATTTTTTTTTTTTTTAAAAAAAAGGTCAAAAACATGCTTTTGTTTGGTGGGTTGCATTACACACATCTATCTATCTACGACTGCTTCAATGCCTCGTCAACCCTTTTCCGGTATTCCTGCTGCGTGTGGCACTGCTCAAGGAATACCTCATACTTGGCATCAAGCAATCTCTTCTCTGCTGCATCGCGTCTTGACCACATCACCTTGCCCGGCTTGCTCATACGGTCCATAATGTTCCATAACGGCTCCGTCTTGCCGTCATTGCCCGAGCTCGCAGCCTTGGCTCCCAGCATCGCCGCTCCGTGGACTACAGCAGCCTCGACGTAGCGAGGAATAAGCACCGGCATGTCACACGCCGTGGCAATCAGGTCCATCAGAATCTCATTCTGGCATTGGCTGCCTGACATGAAGATGCTGTTAATGCCATGACCAGCCTTGTTCATCGTCTCGATGATCTGTCGGGTCTGCAGCGCGATGAACTCCATAGTGGAGTAGTAGAGTAGTGCCATGCCGTCCTTGCTCTTGTCACTGCTCATGCCAATAAGAGCGCCACGCATGTTGGGGTCGGCGATAGGTGATCGGTTCCCCCAGAGATCTCCATAAAAGAAAAGATGTCGTCCCAGGTAAGAGATCCACGGCGCCTTTGCCTCGGCAGCCAAGTGCCGAAGGTGATCATTCAAATAGTCGTAGATGTTCTTCCCAGCTGTCTGAGCCTCCTTCAACGTCTCAGCGTATGCTGCGTGTGTTTCCAGCATGTGCTTCATGAGCTCTCCTGTTGCCGACTGACCTCCTTCTGCCATCCAGAAGTCGGGAATCACCACATCTCGGTAAGGGCCCCACACTCCTGGGACAAAAACAGGTTCTCTAGACATTGCCAGATGGCAGGTTGACGTTCCAGCAACTGCAGCCAGCCGTGTAAACGCCTGTGATACATCGTTGGCGGCAACCGATTCGTCGAGCTGATCTGGTGATAGCTTGACTTTGGCGCCAACTGTTCCGATCCAGCCGGCGTAGGCATCAATGACACCGCTGCCTATTGCGACGCCCGCCGGGAGCCCAAGATCTTTGGCTGCCTTCTCCGACAAGCCGCCAACCAGCTCACCGGCGCTCAAAAACTCTCCACTCTGTCACTCAGTTAGCCACAAAAACAACGTTTATGCTCGCACAAAGGAAGGGAGCTCACAACCCCGTTGACTCCTCCAACCCTCTTGAATTCATCCTTGGCCAGCTCTCCCAATCCGATGTTGTGATAGAAATCGTCCTGCCAGCCCTTTACGCTACCGTCCACACCCACGGGCACGAACCCCTGCTTGCAAACTGCGCTGCAGTAGCTCCGGGTCTCGTTTCCCGTGGCAATATGAGTGAGCGCATCCGCCAGGTCGTAAAACTTGCAGCGATCAAACAGCTCGGGCGGCATGTTGTTCTTGAGCCAGAGTACCTTGGGCATTTCCATTTCAATATTCATGGTGCCGCCAACATAACGGAGAAGATTATGCTTGGTTTCATTGATCTTTTGGGTTTCTTCAAGAGGTCGATGGTCTAGCCAAAGGATTACGTTCCGGTCATTTCCATCGTTGGTGAAATCGGGACCAGTGACGGGTACCGGCTCGTCTGTATCGTGAGTGAAAACGGCCAGGGAACAGGTTGCGTCAAACCCGATGCCACGTATGGTAGATGTATCAACACCTGAGTCGGCCACTATCTTTCGAACACAGATGCAGATGGCCTGCCAGATGTCTGTTGTCGATTGTTCATAGTAGCCAGAAGCTGGTTGCCACAGCTTGATGTCCTGTGACGCAAGGGCTTTGATGTCGCCTGATGCGTCAATGATACAGGCTCTAGCTGAGCCTGTCCCAACGTCAATACCAAGATAATGGTCCTGTATGTGGTGAGTATATTATTTTGAGCAGAAACGAAGCTTTGCCAACCTGAGAAGCCCTGTGCCCATGGAGAATTAGCAATTTTTCTCCATTTACCTTCCTTCTCGCTTGATTTCTGCTTACATTTCCTCTTCTCTTGAATGCAAGTGAGCCAGGACAGGATTTCAGAAAGCCGAAATCGGAATCGGGAGGAGAAACTGCCTGAACACAACACCCACTCGGCGTGATGAAAACAATGGAAGAATGCGAACTTATTGACTTATTGGAGTACTTTAGAACATTCACGAGAAGAGAGAAACCTGGGCAGCAATGGTCTCCATCTGTTGAAAGGTTGAACAGCGAATGACAAGAGTTGATGAAAATGGGGCATGGAGGGGTAATTCGGGGTCCCACCTCCCGAACTTGCACGCTATCGACAACTCCGACTGCTGCCACCAACTGTGTATGGACTACATTAGGAAGCTCCGATCGACCTCACTAAAGGAAAAGATCCTTGAGTGATTGCAAGGAAGCTCGTTGATCAAGAGCTATCGCAGCTTGCGCAGCTGTCTGACGCAAGCAGCTTCGGGTTGAACGGCCTTTAGATCACCGACCGATGTTGATTATCTGCTTGGCTAGCAGCCGCTGCACCGGGACTAATTCGAAAAAGAACTTTTCAGAATGATCCTCAAGCGGCGAACCGGACAAGATTGACCGGCAGCATCTGGCGGGCCCTCTTCCTAAGGAAGCGGCGACGTTGAAGACGGAGTGTTCTAGCTCATTGATTTGCAACTGGATGGGAACGGTGGGTCTTTGGTCGAGAAACAATAAGTTTGGACATAAGTTGGTGTTAGAGATGTGAAGACGCGCGAGTGCCTGATCAAGTATTCATACCAAAATACGGGTGATTGAATTAAGCTCAAGCTCTGGAGTTTTGAAAGATGGAAGGATGTAGAGGCAGCAGCGATGTTTGGGCATTGGATCACATTTTGTTGGTCAAGCACCTAAAAGTTTCAAGCCCGTTAAATGACAATAAAACTTCCCACAATCGTGCAACTCACCACAACTCACCAAGTCAATTGTCACAACAAGCAACCAACAAATTCCCTCCTCCACAATCAACATGGAATCAGAGGAGAACTTGACACACGAGGAGGTTTGGGACGATTCTGCGCTGGTCGACTCGTGGAACCAGGCCTTGGAAGAGTACAAAGTGAGTACGCATCCTCATTAACGAACAGATCTGACCTGTAAGCTAACCATAACTCAACAGAAATACCACAGCATCCATTTGAAAGGCGGCACCGTCGATGACCTTCTAGAGGCACAAGAAAAAGAGACGCAGGCGTAGGAATATTCCCAAATTTTGTATGGTGTTGTTCTTTACTAATAGATTCCCCCCAGGACTTTGCCTGGTGCTCAGCAAGAAACAAACGGCGTGGAAGAGCCAACCATGGACGAGGAGCACGAGCCAGCGCAGGAGGATGAGAGCGAACCTATGGACGAGAGCGACGAAACATCAAACCCGACAATTTCGGATGCCCAAGTGTCCGCAGAGAAGAAGGTACGATGATCAAACACGAAAGCTGCAGGTCGTGATCTTCCAGGGTGGAGGATCATGGGAGATCAACCGAAAGCTTGGCATGAAACAACATCCTTCGTCTTCTTTTCAGATTTACGATCCTGTGGTTTCAATTCATCAGAGTGGCTGACTTGAATCCGTTAAACAACGCAGGCCGATGAAGGGGGATCGGTGACCGGCGGTTGGCCTGCAACAATGGGGCATGGTCCTGGACCAGGACCACAAGTGTTACTTGGAAGTGGTAAGTATTGCATCCTCAAGTTTGAGCACACCAAAAGCTGACATTATGGACAAAACTAAAAGTCCAGGATGAAGAACTCAAGGAGCTCTTAATGTCTTGGTACTATGCAGGTACAGTCAACTCCCCTTTTTCTTGTCTTGTTTTCGTCCATTGTCCAGTCGCTGATGTTTCAGGTTATTACACGGGTCTTTACGAGGGGAAGCAGCAAGGGCTTCAGCAAGCGGGAAAAGCCCGGAAACCTTGATGATTCGTAAGACGCGATCACACTACTCAATTGTTTATTTCAGACACATAGCTAGGTACATGTAGGGTGGGATCTAGGAAACAAAAGATTTGAGATGGCCTGGATCTGGCCGCCCTCCGCCATCTTCAAGGTTGCTCCAAATGAAGGAACAAGGCCCGAGCAGAAGCTGCTTCCAGTGAGACGCTAGGCAACGCAAACCCTCGCTAACGACTTTTCGCATGGTTGCCGGCAACACATGTTAGTGGGTGCGGAGTGTGGATCCAGTGAAAAGATTGCGATTGGTCAAGAGATATCTGAAGCCGGGGTGGGGGTTCTGGACCTCTTCCCCCATGTTCTGCATGGCTGCAACCTTGCTTGACATCCAAACGCCCATCTGTAACATTTCGTGTTGCAGAGTCCCAGGAACCCTCATTTTACCTACGGCTCTCCTAAGTTCCATGTCTGAGCACCGCCATGGCATCACAGCAACGAGATTACCGGAAAGTATTTTCCGTCATCCGGACTTTCCCACAGCCCTGAAGAGCCCTCATTCACGTTGCACTTGGGCAGCCGGATCTATTCAGTGCCCGGCTCTTGAACAGCGTCGACATTTCACGACTCCCAAGGCCTATTACCCTCTTGGGGCCTTGTTTCATGCGTTTCTCTTCCCTCGCTGGGCTCGTTGGCTGCCTCCGAACCCAAGGACAAGATGTTTGGACGGTTTGGCGATATCCCTTGCCAAGAAATGGCGCCAACCTCTTGATCCATGGTCGGTTCTCTTTAAAGTTCGGCACCCTCGAATTTGGCCCGGCTACTGTATCTCGATATGGGGACAAAGATACCTAGCCTTGCGGAAATCAGGCTGTTGAAGCGTCACAACGGCACCTTGAAGGTTGTATTCTCTAGTGCAGACTCTGGGCACTGTTCCATGAAGCAGGGTCTTGCCGCCGCACCTCTCAAGACACGAGTAAATGGGGGCGTCAATGATATCTAGTGTGGCGGCTCCTTCTGCCCCTTGCGATGCTAGCTTCTATCAATCATCCCTGAAGACGTGACTCTGTCTTGAACATCATGTCAATGTGAATGAGAGGCGGTGCAAACTAAATCGCTATAGAGATCATCAACCATCTAATCTGACCCTTTATAATGGCCACGAAGAAGATCCCACAGCCCACGACGCTGCCGCAGTGGATAATCTAGATGCCGGGCGGTAGCCGCTTTACGGACCCTCTCGATGCCGGCACTAAGATCACAATGACAATTTAAGCGCGGCCTGGGCCCGGCGTATCGGCCGCATGCCGTTCTGTCGCTGTGGATGGCGATCAACCTAAACATGTCGATGGTGGATTACGGCGTGTAATAGCCGCCTGTCTTCCCTCTCCATGGCGAACTGAAAATAACTACCAAACACAGCGGTATTCTGCGTACCTACGCATCACGACATTTGCCATTCATCAAGGCGCCGACTTTGCTCAGTCATCAAGGTTGGCAGCTTGACAGTGAATTGAGTCGAGGGGAAAAAAAAAGCACGGATTACAGGGGCCCAAGACCCCAAGACCCCCTCCAAGAAGGGCCAAACAGGGGCATGTCGCAGTGCCCCACCCATTCATCCCATCCCAGCGGTCTGTGCAACCGACCTTGGCAAAAATGCCAAACACACATCTGAGACGAAGTTGTCACAGCCGACCTCCTGCTCCCACCATCCCCTCCGCTAAGGCAAAGAAACGAGGCCTTGGTCCGCCGCGGATGCCCCTCTACGCGGGCGCCGAGAGCACACTGTCGCGGTGACGGCTTCCCGACTGTTTCGAGACGACGACCTCCCCTGTCGGTACCCCTAGCCAAGTAGCTGCTTTCTGATCGCCGTCATGCTTCGTTGAGTTTTAATAAGCCCGTCCCAAGTGGCCGCATCTCCTTCAAGAAGTCTTGTTTCCCCTTCCTTTTTCTTCTCCATCCTCTTCCCCATTTCTCACCACTGCCTTTCTCTGTTGTGTGTTTCGCTCTTTTTGGTTGATCCGTCCTTCTTTTTCCGTATTTCATACCATCTTTCACTTCTTCACGAGCAGGGACTCGACAAGGCATATTCAGCAAGCTATTCCAGAAAAGAAAAGGAACCAACGATCCGAGGTCGAGGTTATACTTAATCAGGTCAACAAAAAGGAATTTTAAAAGGACAAAACAACAGTCAAAATGAAGTTCTCAGTAGCAGCAATGGCTATGGGCATGGTCCCAATGGTGTTGGGCAAGTCGGTTCACAACGTCGCCCCCGTACAAAGAGATGGACACTTGAAGACCGAGGTGTCAGTCGGCGGCAGCATCCAGGCATCTGATGCTCAGATCGCCGAGCTCGCCAAACTCATCGGCCTCCACACGGGTGAGGGCAAGTCGATCAACTTCCTCTGGGTCAACCTTGGTGGTGGTGCTGCCACCACCGTGATCGGCAGCACCGTCACCGTCACCCAAACAGTCGTCGGCGGTGCCGCTACTGCTCCCCCAGCTGTCGTCACCGGCGAGGCTGCCACCACCACTGCGGGCGGTGCTGCCCCAACAACCGTTGTCGGTGGTGCTGCCGCAACCCACAGCGTCAGTGTCGGTGGCCCCAAGGGTCTTGTCTTCGAGCCCCAGCAGCTCAGCGCCGCTGTCGGTGACACCGTCATCTTCACCTTCCTCAGCCAGAACCACACTGCCACCCAGTCTGCTTTCGACACCCCCTGCGATCCTCTCGCTGGTGGTATGGATTCCGGTTTCCAGGCCAACGCCAACAACACCATCAACCCTGCGCCCCAGGTCGCCATGCAAGTCATGGTTGATACTCCTCTTTGTAAGTTTTCCCGACATTAATTTTGATATCCAATTCCAGTACTAACCACTTCACTCAGGGTTCTACTGCCGTCAGGGCAACCACTGCGGAAAGGGCATGGTCTTCTCCATCAACCCCTCGGCCGCCAAGACGCACGCCATGTTCCAGTCTCTCGCCATCCAGCAGAAGGGCAACCTCGCCGGCGGTGCCATTACCGGTAACGGCCCTGCTGTTGATCCCAACGCCAGCGCATCTGCCTCCGTCTCCCTCGCTGTTCCCACTGCTACCGGAACTGGCGCCGGTGCTGCTAACACTGGTGTCGTCACTGGTGTCGGCCAGGTCGGTGCTGACGGTGCTTGCGTCTGCGCTGTCCAGTGCAGCTTCGGTGGCTTCCCCAACGTTGCCGTTCAGGGCCGTGACAGCTTCGGCGGCTTCGGCGGTGCTGTCCCTATGGCTATGGTTGGTGCCGCACCGGTCAAGAAGTTCAAGGCATAAACGAAACGAAAAATCCTTTTTCGTCATGAATATTGTTTTCTATATATTTGTTGCCATGAAATGAATTTACATAATGGGCTGTGTTGGAGGGTTGATTGCAGGTGGATGAACACTCAAGGAGGGGGGGTTTGTTTTGGCGATTGTTTATTTTTGCAAATACCACTTTTTTTCTTATTTGTAGACACTTATTTTTTTGTACTGTTGTTTTCTCTTTTTTTATTCTTTTTTTTTTTTTTTTTTGTCGGTTTAGCCTGCCACACGACACATTTTTCCCCCTTTAACTGGAATGATCAAAGGGGTATGCCTTTTTTTATATATTTTATCTTAACCTACCTATCTCTCTGTTTATATATATGACTGGTTCGTATGTTAATTCCTTTTTCCCTTATTTCACACTCGGACGGTGTTGAGGAAGGAGAGAGAGGAAGGAAAGATGGGGGAATGGTGAATGAAAAAAATACATTTTGCCAATTCCAAAGTCTGCTTTTTCATGAGAGCGTCCCGACACACTAGACTGCAGGGTGACAAGTTTATAGTGTGTCGAGACGCTCTCTTTTTTATATATATCCATGTGAGTTTGGGGTGGTTGTTTGTTTATTTGTTCAAACACGCCTGCCTACCGAGCTTCTTCTGTGAAATGTTTAACGCTTGAACGGTTTGTCCACGTAACTTCAACATCCGGGCAATACCTAGATAGGTACATAGCTTCCAGGTTGTAGTGAGTGCGACGCCCAAAGGCCGGATGAATTATACCCATCCGTGATGAGGCAGGTTTTATAAGTTGTATACATAGGTGTCAACGTTTTCCAGTAAGGTAACCAGGTAGTATGTTTACAACAAGCTTCTTCGCCCATTCATGCATACGAACCAGAAACAAATAAATAAATTAGACAAGTTTGTTGAGGTTATCTAGGTAGTCTGTTCACCAAAAGAAAAGTTTTTTTTGAAGAAGATTGTTCCACGTGTCTAGTCATCACGGTAATACATACATACATACATACACAAGTTAGGTTGGCTCATGTGTTTTTTTTTATTGTTTTTTTTTAAAAAAAAAAAAAAAACCCCCCCTCAGACCTTTTGAAAGCTTGTCACATAACGCAAATGTCCAGCAGTCACAGTCTTACATACACAACCAAGCTGAATGGTTCCTGCTATACTCAACGATTAAATGGCTACCCAAAAGACTTAATGGTGTTCTCTATGATGGTTTTTAATTGAAACTCATCCCCTATGCAGCCAGATATGCATAATTCGAAACTGTTAACATGACTCTTTACAAGCTTTGCCCTTTTCCTGAAGAATATATGGCCTTTTGTCATCCCGCTATGCCCACATTAACACTTGAAACGAAAGACGGTAAAGAACGGGCAGGCACTGTAGTCTCCCCCCCCCCCCAAAAAAAAAAAAAAAAAACAGCCAGCGCAAACGCAATGCAATAAACTCAAGTAAACGAGACCCAGGGCTCAAAGAGAAACGAAAGGCAGACAATCTATTCTCCCTCTCCTTCGCCAACATGTAAAAACAGAAATGTGTGTATTTCAGAAGAAAAGAGAGAGAATTTGCTCTCAATCCCTCTTCTTCTCTCGCTCCCCAAAAATGATGATGAAGAGAAACAAAAAGACAAGTCAACACCAACCAACCCCCCCCCCCCCCCCCCCCCCTTGCCAGAAAATGCTCCCTTTGTAAAAATTTGACTCCGTTGCGTAAACTTCGTTCGACTCTCGACCTTATCTTCGATCGGGAGTTTGTATTATGTTTTTTTAATTGTATGACGAAAAAGTAACCCTGTAACCAAGAGAGGATTATGGTTTTCTGTTGCCTCCGCCAACTCGGAAACGAAAAAAGGACCTCTGTTTCGCTTCAAAGTTTTTCGTTTTGTTGCTCCAAGGTTTGCTCGCTCGCTCGTGATTTTTTACTTCTTGCTTGCCGATTCCGCTGTCTTTTTGGCGTCGGCTGTTTCAAGAAAGAAAAATAAAGTGTTAGTACGGTAGCTTCTTCCCGAAGTTTGTTTTTCGACAGAGGCACGAAAAGAAACACGCATACCAGCAGCCTGCTTCTCGCGCATCTTTTGCGCTGCCAACTCCTTGGCTTTCGCCAGCTCGCTACCGCTCATACCGTGGCCTTTTTTCTGTTCGGAGGGGAACAAGGGAAGACTGTTAGTAAACGGTACGCGATCGGCCAAATTGAAGAAGAGAAGTGAAGGTGTCGAGGTATTCTTTGCTTACCTGGCCGGCTGCCTTCTTCTGGGCTGCCTCACGGGCCTTGTCGCGCTGGTTACCACGAGCCATGTTTGTGTCTTTAAAAGAGTAAAATTAAGAAAGGAAAAAAAAGCCAAAGATGAGCGGAAATACTCGCGCGCAAAAGCAAGCGTTATCCTAAAGTGCGGATCTTGTTGTTGAGAGTGAAGGGATTCAGGTCGGTTGCGAAAGCGGAGGGAGAGGTTGTATGAGCAGGTGGAAATTTTGAGGGTGGTCAGCGACGATGAAGGGGGAAGGCTGCACGCAACTGCCACGCTCACTCATTGTTAGTGGCCACTCGCGCGCATCCCGCGAGGCTGTGCAGAATGTCTTGGCATTGATTCTGGGCGCTTCTTTTGAGTGGATCCCCTTCGGAGAATAACAGGGCGTTACCTCCCAGCCAATCATGGTTTTCAGCTGGCTTCGGTCAATTGCATTCTAATTGACACCTGAGGATAGACGCGCGGAAGCTCAGATCATTCTTCTTCTCCTTCTTCTTCGCTTCTTTTTTGGCGCTGCTACCCGAGACGTCTAACGTTTGTGTCCCAAAATAACTCGATTTGAGATTATTGGAGATTCACGATGACAATTCCTTCGTTTACACTACAGATTGCCACTCTCAGTATTTCTGTGCATCGAGTCTTGACACCGCACGGCCTATTGCTAAGTTCGAGCATCATTCGAAATATCGACGTTGATTAATAAAGTTATAACATCTTCTACGCTGTTTGTAACAAAAATATCAGCCAAAATCTCAGGGAGGAACGAGTGAAAAAAATGCTCGATATCAATCGCAAGAAAAGGACTCACTGAAATACTCAATTCCTCCCTCAGAACCTATGGTCCGTGCTCAGGTATCACCAGCTTTGGGGTGCGGTACCACCCGCCATGGTCTGTGCTCTCACAGAACAGCAAACTTGAGATTTGCTCCGATTTCTTTCAACGTTCCCATCCATGATAATTTCAAGCTACTGCAACCCGCAAGATTAAATATTCTAAAAATGTTATCCTTGAGTCAGTCTCATTCAAACAGGACTCAGTCGACTTATGCAGCAGAATCTGGTGCTTGCCCAAGGCTAAAATGATCTGAAACCGATTTGGGTTGCTGTGAACCAATCATGGCATCAACCGCGCTTGGACTTCTTGAAGTGCTCCTGCTTTGGATCACACAGTGACACTTTCCACCGTCCACGCCAATCTATTGGACCAAATCGATCTACAAGCATTCCGTTATGCGCTGGCGCCCAACCAAATCATACACAGTACCCCACGTTCAAGACCGAGATGGCCTCTACACAGTACTCGCAGTCGCCGGCGTGGGGCTCGACTTTACCGACATGCTCCTGTTCATGAAACTGGGAACTTCATCGACTGTTGTGGCCCGAGACTGTCCAGCGCGTACGGCTTCATTGGTCAGAAAAGCAAAGAATGTTTCTTTTCTCAATTCGAAACACGCACGAAGAGTCTGGCAGAGCAGTTCTCTGCCGTCTTGCCCCTTGTTCCAGGTTCCATTGTCTGGCTATTCACTCTTTCTTTGGTCTTTATTGACGATTGGTTACCCGCTGCCAAAAAAAGCTGCAGAGCATTGTTTATAAAACCAATTGCCACCTCTTTCTCCATTGCTCTCCTCCTATCATTCTCTCTATTCACTTGCCTTTTTCCATTGTCAGTTTTGCAGGACAATGGGAGTAGATTTCCATTGATCTTTTTTCATTGTCTTTTTTTCTTTGGTATTTTCCTAGTTTCATATCAACTCGAAAAAAGCTTTTCCTATTCTCGATCTTTTTCCTTTTACTCGTTTTCCTTCCTTCCTGTCAACTTTCCTCAACACACGAATTTTCAATCTTTTCAACAACAACCACTCGATAAACCATATTCGGGCATCTGCGAGCAGATCGTCATACAACAACCTTTTTCGTTCACTCAACTATCTGCGGGCAGATCACAGAAACCCCACTTATTAGCAGAGTCATTTCTGTAAGTATAAACCCTCCTGCTTAACACCCTTACACGATCCATCAACCGTATCCACAATAAACATGGTAGACCAGCTGCGCCCTCGGGACAGTAGTGTCTTTCCACACTCCCCAACTGTATCTTCTCTGAGCGAGGCTTCTGATGGGGAACATATTCCTCGTGGGCGCGAATCTCTGTTGTCTGCTCCCACAGAGGCTCAACACCCCTTGGGGCATGGATTCTCAGTTCGACGACCTCGATCTGAAGTCCAAGCTATCCCGCCAGAAACAGATTATCGACCACGCCCATACAGGTCAACTGCTGAAAGAGCCAAGACTGACTCGGATGTAGTTGGAAATCCCAAAATGTTTAATCTCATGCAAAACTCCAAGCTCCGTGGCTCCGGCCACTTGGTGCTCAACGCCCTGCGGGCTTTTACGGTTATTGGTCTCCTAGTCGTTATGGCCGCAAGTTGGGCTATGATTGTCCTTTCAGGAATCACTGGTCACTTTGACTTCTTCGATACAATCAGCCACTTCTTCGTCTTCGCCATCTCGGTCGTCCTTGTCATCTCAGAACTCGGTCTCTTCAAGGGGTGGTTCTCGAGAAACTTCCCAATCCTAGGCCCGGAGCACTCTCTCGGCTGGCTCGGTCTCGCCCTTGTCATCATTGGCTGCAACATCCTCTCGGACCTTATCAAGCCGGCATACGAGCTTGAGAACATCGGCCTGGCTATCTGGCGACTTGTCCTCTCCTCCGGTATCCTCTCCATCACTTTCGGTGTGCTCAACATGGTTGCCTCTGTCATCTTCCGGGATGGGAGCAATGGCATCAGCGCTCGCCAGATCCGTAGTGACGGAACCTTGGCGGCGCCCGCCAAGAACAAGGAATACTACGACGGCTACTCATCGCATGACTACATGCCTTCGCAGTACTCTCGCAGCAACTCTTTGAGACGCAGAGATGAGGAGGCCGCAGTGGTTATCGATGAAGATGAAGAGAAGCGACCGTCAGCCTTTAAGCGTCTTACCCAGAACTTCAAGTTTGCAAAGTCTCGCCCTCAGATTAGCAGTCCGATCGCGCAGGATTCCAACAACTTGAGCGTTCCCACGGATACCTACAACAGCAGAAGCAGCCCGATCATTCCGGGCCTTCAGCGGCCGGCTACCGCTCTCCACCCTGCTCACACCGGCGGCAGTCGATACAGCAAGTACAGCGAAGCGCATATGGACCGCTTCTGATTGAATCAACATGACAATCTTTTTTTTTTCCTTTATAATTTTCTTTTTTCTTTTGATTCATAGATTGACATCCATAAAGGAGTCAATACCAGCCCAGTAAATATTGGGAGCCTCCAAAGAATGGGAGAGCAAGGCAGGCGAAGAAAATTGGAGGCCGTGGAGCATGAGATATGGGAAGGGGAGGGACAAAGATGGGCGTTTTTGGCGTCCGGTAACATATCACATAACTCACACATACCCCTTTTTTTATATTTGTTTTTTTTTACTCGGCGTCTTTTTTCTGGGTTTTTCTTTTCTTTTTGTTTACATCCCTCCCTGGGGCTTATGGGCCATGCTGTACTATACTAGTAATGGGATAGTGTTATAACAATGCACACTCAGCCATGCTAGACTAATAACTTGTTTATCAAGTGAGGAAGAATGAAAGAAAACAGAATACTTTTCCTCTTCCCATTTGATGTCTATTGGGCAGTTTCGTATTTGTTCATTTCTACGTCACTCTGTATTCTTTTTAAGGTCGCTGGTGGTATAACCCTAACCCTTACATTGACCGCACCCTTAGTCACGTTTATTTAAACAGTGTGTGATGGGACCCGTTTTCTTTCTCCGCTCGTCCCGTCTTATTGCCCTTCCGACTTCCAGGCCCGGCTTCCCGGTCTCACGAATCACGATACCAAGTGGTCGGAACAGGGGGAGGGGACAACCTTGAAGAATGGATCAGGCCGAGGCATCCATGGCGTCGGCATTCACGTTCTCGTCGAGGGAAGGATTCAATTTGATAAAAAATAATGCCAACTCAGAACGAGCGCCAAGTTCGACAGTCTTGGCTGCCAGCGCCCGTGCAGCTTCCCCATTAGTCGCCGGGGCCGACTCCTCCACACCGTCGTCCTCGGCGACGACAACACCATTATCACATTCCATCGCCGTCAATGGAGGCAACAAGAGACGAAAGGCCGCTCCGGGCACCCGGGGTGTTGCCAACCTGACCCCCGAGCAATTGGCGAAAAAAAGAGCTAATGGCGAGTTTAAACGTGATGAACTTTGATGGCATCCAAACCCACTAACACATCAGCGCAGATCGCGAAGCTCAGCGCGCCATACGTGAGCGGCAACGCCAGAAAATCGAACAGTATGAGCGTGAGATCCAAGAGCTCCGCTCGCAGCCGCCGTACCAGGAGCTGCAGGCTGTCATCCGGCAAAAGGAGGCTGCCGAAGGACGGCTGGCCGAGGTACAGGCTGTATTGAAGAACATCATGGCCATGGTCCAGCCTATCGTTTCCACTCCAGCAACAGGTGTGTAGTTGTCTGATCCTTCATGTTGGTATGACATGTCAGGGGCTAAAACCAACATGCTGTTGTTTGTTTACTTGCAGTTGACCAGCCGGCCCCACATCCTTTATCTCCGGCACATACGTACCATTGCTCACCACATCCTCGTCCGTCTCTTGCAACTGCCCAGGCTCCACCTTCTATGACGCTCAATCCCGGGTCAACACCTAGCAGTGCTGCCTCTCCCCCTTCCGCTGGGTATCATCATGGACGATGTGGCAACAGCATGTCTCCTATCGTCCCTCCCATGAGCGCTGGAGATCATCACCACCAGCCTCAGCCACCCCAGCGGGACGGAGCAGGATTGCCCAACCAGCAACAGCACGATCTCGTCCACGCACTAGATCTGGGCTCCGATAGGTTGGGTCTCGATTTTCTGCTTGGCCCAGGCCAAAAGATTGCACGCATACAGCCGAACGGCGCGCAGGACTCGCCCCAGTACCGCCACGCTCCCATGAAACATGACTGGACAGGCACAACCATCTCCTCCATCATCCCTCCCCGTCAACCCCAGGCTCATTTCCCAACGACGGCTTATACCCAACGGCCCCTTCCTCGATTGGAACACTCGTTTTCTGCCCCGTTCCCCCAAAACTCGTCTCCAACATGTCCCCTTGACGCCATCCTTCTCGACTTCCTTGCAGAACGCCGTCAGCGCTTCACCGACGGTCATCTGACGCCCGCTGAGATAGTCGGGCCCCGCTACCCTTCAGTATCCTCCCTGCTTAATCCTTCCGTCTCATTATACTCACACCCTCTATCCAAAGTATTCACGGACATCATTGCTCGTTTCCCGTTGCTTTCCACTTTACCCGAACGAGTAGCGGTGTTGTACCTCATGTTCCTCCTCATGAGGTGGCAGGTTTCTCCTACTCAGGAGAATTACGACCGTTTGCCTGCTTGGTTCAGACCTCTTCCAATACAAGCCGCGAAGCCTCACCCGGCTTGGGTGGATCATCTTCCCTTTCCGGCAATGAGGGAACGGATTATCGAGCGTTACTTTAATGGGAAGAGTGGGGGAGATGGAGAAGATGGAGAAGATGATGAAGAAGAACAAGAAACATTCCCGTTTGAGAATTTCTTTATTCCTTTTACGACCACTTTGTGCATTAATTGGGATTATGAAGAAACTGATGTGTTGTTGAGGATGCCCTCCCCTTTTCCAAAAGATGGCGACGATAACGAGAAGGAAAACGAGGAAGATGGATGTGGCGGTGACTTGATGATTAATCCTGTTTTTGAACGACACTTGGGCCGGTTGGAGAATTGGACTTTGGGGGAGGAGTTTGAGAGGGCTCTTCCGGAGTTGATTGGGACCTATCGGTTGAGGAGGGGATGATGATCTGGGATGTGATACCTAACGAAAGATGAAAGAAAGGAAGGAAGGAAGGAATGAAAGATAGGAGGAAGGCAAGAATGAAAGAAAGAAGGGAGATGGTATAAAGCAAGGTGTTGTGGCGTTTAGACCGGATTTTTGGGAAATTTTTTATTTATTTTTTTGTTGGGGGGCCGGATATGGTGATTGGGTAGAGGTGGGAAAAGAATTATATAGTAAATATGTATTTTTATTTATTTGGTCGTTTTCTTTTTTATTGTGAGGTGTATGCTACTATCTACTGTGTTTATCGCGGTGTTGTTGTGCCAACCGCCTCATCGTTATATTTTCCGTGCTATTTTGTCGTGATCTTCATGTCGTCTTGTCAGTACTCTTTTTTTGTTTTTGTGCGCATTTCTGTTGGCTTTTGTACATACATACCAGACATGTATCACTGCCTCTACTAAAGATACGTTCTCCTCCTGCATAACTTGACTCTTTACATTACTTTGTGATGGAAGTTACTGGTAGTTCACGGATTAAGAATTTGATTTGAAGATGGGGGAAGTCTCCTAGATACTTGGGTGACTCTTAACATACTTGCGCAACTTTGTGACGAAAAAGAAAAAAAGTTACTTTTAGTTTTTCAGAATGATAGGATTATGAGGAGTTTTGTTGTTGTTATTGTTGTTCTAGTTTTGATGCTTCTTACATTGGGTAACTTGTACTTGTGTGTGATGTGGAAAAGTTAGGTATTCTTCTGTACAAGAAAGTTTTCATGTTGATGGGGAATTTCTTTTTTTTTAAAAAAGAGAGTTAGTTGAGAGAGATTTTTGGTTGGTCAAGTTCCCAAAAGCTTGAAGTTTGGATAAAATCTATATATAATGTATAGTAGATATATTTATGTGGTTGAGGAATACTACTTTCTTTGTTGTTGGTTTATATTATGAGTGTAGTGAAGTAGGTGAGCAAAGGTGAGAAAGGCGACGTGGATGGGTGTGTGTCATTATTTCTTACTATTGTATATATATATATATTGTGATATACTACATACGAGAAAGGTCATGTTATGTTTACTGTAAGTAGCTGTAACTTGTGAATGGGGGGTTTTTTTTTCGCCTCCTCCTTCTTCTTCTCTACTTTCCGCATCACATAATATCATTCTTGGATTTTATCTCTTTTTGTACGATCCGCTTATAGACGCTATGCACTTAATTACCCCGGGCCCTAAGAGGTTGTATCACGTGGGAAAGCCAGTAGATGTCGTCGTGCAGTTACTGAGGTTTATGGGGATGTATGTACCAGTATGTACGTCGGTATCCGGGGATCAAGAGACCTTATAAGATTGGTGAACTTGTGTACATATTTATGTTTGTATCTCAAGGACGGGCGCAGGACCTAATTAGGTTGCCTGGGAATTATGTGGATTATGACTGAAAGTAGAATGAAGGCGTCCGATTCATATTTGTTGAATTGACAAAAAAAAAAAAAAAAAAAAGATAATTAACTAATCACTTTCTGCAGTTGGGGTAGTCAATGAGATGTTTGGTTTGGTCTCTCTTTCTTATTTTTGTCATGGGCTGTGTTTACTTTCTGATTTTTTATATTTTTTATTTGCAATGGTTGGTTGAGACATAGATAACTTTGCTACAGGAAATGGGGGTACCAGGGTGAGACATGATGAACTTGGTCACAGTTACTCGGTAAGAATGAAGCTTTTGATACAGTTTGTTTCCATGGTCATAGATTCAGAAACTTTATATATGTCTAGACTGGAACTGGAACCAGTTCGTGTCGGAGGCGCTCATGATTGACTTAAGTGCAGCACACGGTATCCGATTCTGCTAATGCGCCTCAGGCTGCTCAGCAGGCGTAGAGAATAGTCATTAATGCCTTGATGGGAGCTAATCAGGCATATCAAGAAGTAAAAGGGACTTCAAGAAGTTGATCACCCCGTCCATCCTGTCATTCTGTATCCTGTTTGCCCTGCAAAAACTCGTGACCTTACCACGTGGTAGCTTGTTGTTCTCAAAAGCAACGGCATGTCGATCCCGAGTCCTGTATCTCACCCCTTTTACGGATCCCTTCAGGTTGGACGCAGATGCATCGATTCTCACCGACTATCTAGTACAGTCGTTCATGGTGGCGTGACAGATGGAGTAATGATCACGATGGATCATTTTGCAAGACTGTTTGTCTCAGGTCGTGGGCGTGGAGATGACCCGAAAGAAGGAATGAAGTGGAAACTGAGGATGCAGGTTCAGTTCAGCTGAGGAAAGACAAACAGACAGGGACGTTGTTGACTTGATGCACAGCAGCCGAGTTTACCGAATCAGGGGAAACCCGAGGTGTCTTCTCCGGGCGCATCCACACCCAAAACAACTTCCCGAATCGTATACTTGGAGGCGGGTTGTTAAACACTGGTCAAAATAGAATTACTACTCTGATAATATTTCACATGGTCGTGTCGAGGCGTGAGTTTCAAGGCCCCTGCTGTCAGGATCCTGAGTTGGTATGATACATACTTGATAGCTGTTGGAAGAAATCACTCAAAAGAATCTCGCCTGGTGCAAATTGCAAAAGTATAGAGTACATTCAGTGCAAGTAACTTGCTCAGTGGCTTGTGCCATCTTTGTAGTTAACGGCCGGCTTAACCACCGGGGAAAGACATCATCACACTCAAACAAGCTACCGTCTCATCACTTTTTTCATCAAACCAAACCGCGGCTCAAAATAGCGATATTATGAGGTTGAAATGGCTTACGGCTTCACGCTTATTCTTGCTTGCTCCACCATATGTGACGTGACCCCCAAATGCCTTCAATTTACGGGGATCGCCGTTCCCCTTGGAGATGCATAAATCTGCGAGAGAATATCAAATATTATGATGGAGTCCCCGAAGCATCTCTGCACAGCCTGGAAGCCAGCTGCCAAACAAAAGGGGAGCCGAAAAAATGAATCCACACTTTGCTGGAACTCGCTCACCGACGGCCCATGGGGGAAACGGGTAAATGGAGGCATCAGGGGGGTTGGTGGTCTAACGAAAGTGGTCTAGCGGTTGGTGTGGACATCGTTGGAAGAGAAGATGGACGGACCACTCACTCAAGCAAGAAATGCCTTCTGAGACGAGGCAGGCTCGTGCCAGACTAACCACTCTCCTATGTCCATACTAACTAGAGCCAAGATGATAAAGCAGGCCCTGTCTTTCTGACTTTGAGGGCGATTGCTGGTAATTATCGGGAATAGAAGTGCAGAAGAACGGGCTTGCATATAAAAACAGGAAGTTATATATGAAATTTGTCTGGACTTCGAGGGCGGTCTTGGTGCAGCGGGATTGAAGAAGAACGCTTTACTTGATTCGGCTCTAGTTAGTCTGGCACGAGCCAGCCTCTTCTGAGACGGGGAGTGGCCCGACTGGATGTAGTTCCACCCGGACAACGAAAAAAAACACACACAACACACACACCCACTCTTTCCGCCCTTTTTGCCATGACACATGCAATGATGCAAAGGGTCCAGAAAAACACCCCAGAAAAATAACCACCAAAAAGAAGCCGAGAAAGATGCGGGAAAATGCAACTGCCTATCTTTGTCTCCCCTCTCTCTCTTCCCAGTGTCCCCAGAATCCTAAAATCCGTTAGTTTTATTTATAGTCTCTCTCTTCCATCCTCCACCCTCTCACCGACACACACAGAACTCGCACTCAAATTCCCCAAATGATCGGTGAAGGGAAAGAAGCGGGCGGCAAATGCCGCCGGCGAATTGTTGTCATTTTGATGAGAGAAAAATGGACGAAACCACAACGTAGCAGAACCTAATCTCCTGAGCCACACAAACAACCCTCCACCATCAGGGTACCTTGTTATTTTCCTCTTCCCTGATTCCCTTCTTGTACTCTTTTTGGGGGGCCTTGAAAGAGAAGGGTAAAGAGCCGAGGCGAATCCGAAAACAATAACGATGATGAAGAAAGAAAAAAAAAAGGTGCCGCTGGGATCATCATCATCAGAAATATCCACCCTCTTCTATCCAACATCCACCACCCACCATCCACCACCTCCGTTCTGGTATTTCCGCGGAGCCTCCGGTGTCAAGCGGGTACCATTCAACGAGAACATCAAGGTGCCCAAATCGGGCCGCACCCGGAGTATACCGGTAGAGGGAATCGTGGAGTCGTCCTTCACCACCACCCCGTGTCTAGACCGCCCATTATCATCATCGTCATCATCACCGCCCTTGGAGTCGATGTATGAGGCGTATGTGGAATTGCGGCATGTACCGATACTGTGTGGATGTCGTGTCAATGGAGACCAAAAAAAGCCATACCGTACAGGTCCTGACAACCATGTGTATGTTGTGCGACCCACTGTTTTTCTTTGATATGTGACACGACATTGAAAGTCGAAACGTCGATATCAAACAGTGTCGTAAGGTGCACGCAGAGAGCGCATGCTGAAACCCGCCGTCTGGTATAAACCCACAAATGAAGTGCCATGTCGCCAGAAGTCAAGAAGGAAGTAAAGGATCAGTCAGGGCCGAGCCACACATAACTTACCACACCCGGAGAGAGGCACTCTGCGCCACCGTATGTACTGTGCACCGGACAGGTCTCGCGTGGTGACGGGTGTTTCTTGGCCGCCGTGACTATAACCAAATCTGAGGCCATACGGCGTACAAGCAGGTACACACGTTACGTACATCATGACACACAAAGCCGTAATCTACAAATACCTTTCTTTCTGGGCACACCTTGGCGGTCCAACCCTCCGAAGGCGTTCGTCTTCAGTCTAAGCTCTCTGACTCTCTCCACCCCCAGGACTTCCTAGGACTTCTGCGGCGCAAACAAGGTTGGCTTGAGTTACCAGTATTTCCTGGGGTAGGACGAGCAATATAGAGACTCTGAGTGGCGGTTTCATGGTATAATTGAACCACAGAGCCACAGGGAGGGATTTCTGATAGAGCGAACGGCAGAGGCAGAGAGAGACTGCGATAAGGTTGAGTACCGACAAGACCCTGCATGCATTGCACATATATACGTACTGTACTGGCAGTCTGGGGTGATCCGATCCGATCGGGCACATCTGAACACAACACACAACAGCTTCTCAGTGCCGCTGTTGGCGTGGCTGCAGCTGCAGCTGCTGCATGTAGGGAAAGAAAAAAACAGACAGCACTGCCGCAAGGAGCACGCACAAGGAGCACAAGTAGCACAAACCTCAGCCGGGAATGACAACAGCCGCCTTCGCTTCATCAGCGATCCCATGTCCCATGCTTGATGCCCGCCGCCGCGGTCCTGCTCCTTGTCACTTTCCTGTCCGTGCCTTGCCATTGCGTAAAGTTTTGCAACTAGAACGACCCGAGCCTAGCTGCTTTATCGTTGCAAGACGACACAGCGGAGAGCAGGGCCCACAAATGGAACGTGGGTCTGCGTAACGAAGCCGAGCGTCACCAAAGACCGATTGACGAATGAGATGGCGCGGCCAACAGCTTCCTTCTTTGGTATGTTTCTTGCTCCGTTGCTGTGCTGCTGCTGACAGAAAGTGGATTTGGGATTTGGGAGGTTGGTTATTACTTTTCGGTCTCACATAGAGGCTTGAACCAGCGAAAATGCTAACGCAAACGAGTATGGCGAGGATGGAGACCATAAAAAAAAGGGACCTGCAGGCAGGCCGCCCACAAATGCAGGTACCGCTCACACCTGTTGTTGAGCGCGAAGCTAAAATCCAGACCAGTCGACAATTTAACCATTTTTCCTGCTGCGTTGGCATGTTTGGTGCGTCTTTTCGCTTCGATTCAAGGCTCGATGCCGCTGCGACACCCCACGCACACTAAGACCACTAAAGACCGGGGCATGGGGGCAACAGTCGCGATTGAAAACATTCCTTCCAAATCCCGTATCCCGAACTGTGGTGTTTGTGTTTGGTTTGGTTTCGTTTTTTGCTCATTTCGCGTGTGGCGGCTGGGCGATCGGTTGGAGACAAACCTTGGAAAGACAAGAAAAAGACGAAGAAAGTGAGGGGGAGTGCGGGGGAAGAAGCCTCAGTGGCCCAGCACCCTGGCCATTTCCCCTCGTTCCCCAATGGCAAGCTCAGGTCCGTGGGATGAGCAATTGAATTTCACAGCGAAATTGATCAAAGGTATGGCAGCATTGGCCATGATTTGACAATTGCAACTCTTCGCGCCGCCCGCCTTATCGTGGCCAAAACCCCGCGCGCCGAAGTCGCGTTGTGAGCGTGGGAGAAGGATGCTAATATCCGAAGATGTCCGCTGGTGCGGACCCTCGAGTCCTAAATGCACCACTGATCGGTGACTTGGGAAATTGAAGTCGTGGAATGCCCAGGACGTCCAAGGTCAAAAGCTGGTCGAGACCCCACACACGTGGGTACCGAGTTGTTTTTTATGCGCCTCTCCCATGCACTCCAGCTGCTTCCGATGCAGGCGCCCCAGGATTGGCGCATTAAATCGCTTGGCATGGCTCGTGCACCTTGTCTAAACGATAAACGATAACTCCCATCGCCATTAACTGACCAGCGGCCGAGATCCGATCGACCTCATTTCCCATAAGGCCTGATTCCTGCAGCGACCACGACGCCGTTGTCTGATTTCGCCGGCACGGCCGATTGCCACAGTGATTCCGACGGCCGGGTAATGCGATGAATCCAGGTGTTGTTGTTGTTGCTATCCATTGACAGCCCCGCTCCGGATCCGTGAGCTGTCCCGGGACGATCGGCCAGATGACAGTGAGAAACGAACTGCAAGAGGAGCCGAGAGCCAGGGAAGTGGACGTGCACTCCAATCCAACGGCGTAAGGCGTCCACTATTCTCTTGGGACGCACAGGGCAGTCTCATCTCGTCCATTCATCCATATCCGTCCACCCAGATCTTGAGTGCCGCCATCTGCCGCAACGTCGAAGTACTCTGTCTGCATGGACGGTCGGAATTACACTTCTGGCCAACGGGGTCGGAGACGGAAAAATACCTGGGTACTGTTCTGCCAACTTGTTCCTCTCAAAATTCCGATTCTGGGCGGGCCCAATTGGCAATCGTAATTGCACATCGCCCAGTCGTTGGTATTTTCCCAAGCTAGAGATAACATGCGCCCTGAAGGTTCATGCGAGGATGTTCCCCGCAGTCTTGATGGAGACGACAAATGCAGCCAGGCGATTCTAGAGGTGGGGTATTGCCCGCGAGAAGCCGCCTTTGCCTGTGTCGGAGCTGTGTTGGCCCGCCTAGACGGCATCAAGGTTCACGGCATGCTCCCCCCAAAAAGATTCTAGAATTATTCCCTGACCGCCATTTTGCGGGATAATGTGCCATCATGTGCAGCACGCTCTTCATGCGATATCTCGTCCGGGCCATTCCGATGGCATTCCCACAAACAACCCAGACAATTTAATTTTTACGTCTAGACAAACTTTCTCCGTAAGCTTCGGGACCGGAGAACGACCGAAGCCAAGACGTTGTTTGAAGCAACATCATCCTTCCTCTGATTGGCTGGATGCATCGTTCCAACGGCACACAGGTTGCTGAGGTTATTCCAGAACCCCAAGTGAGAACTTGCCCCATTCGCTAGGTCTAACATAGACTACATTGGCAGACGGACGGTAGCACTCGGGTATTGCAACAGGCGCGTTATATTTTGAGCGTACAACACATCAGCATCAAATCAGCCTCTTGCTGCTTGCAGACAACAGAAATGTCCCGTTTGCCCGCGGTCGTGCTCGGAATCACAATCTTATCCAAGGTGCCAAGCGGGCTTGCTGCGTACCCGTCGAATCTATATATCTGGGCATTGTCACACACAAAAAGATGTTCATCATCGCCAGTCGCCAGTCGTTGTCTCGGCAAGTCCAGAACGTCCCAAAACGGCAGGATGTGCATCCCAAAGACCGGTCCAAGAACTCGCGGAATGCTGGGAAATCCCTCGCAATGGCACACGGCAATTCCCAACACCCATTGAGGCTTAAAATGTTATCTTGATCGCCTGAATTCCCGCTCGGCTCGTTTCAACGTTAAACGTTAAATACATTAATTTCCCAAGCCTTCCAAGACTCGAGATCACCAGTCAGCCACAGCCGGCATTTGGGGACGTGGTGTCACCGTGCGTGAACTTGAAGATCATGTTGGGGGTCACCAAGACTTGGCATTTCTGGGGCGACACGCTTCGGTCCCTTTCTTGGTCTAAAGGCTGGCGATCTGGGTCGGTACCAACAGGGAGGGTGGTCGAAATTCATTAGAAGTGCCATGAAGATCCAGAGATAACCAACGGACAATGATGGCAATAACAACTACAGAAATTAACTACATCCCAGCTCAGCGAGATGGACGGCCACGAGGGTTTTCCCGGAAGGGTCGGAGGAAACCTGACAACTGGGTCTCGGGAGCGCCTCCCACACCCCTTCATTATGGCCGTCCAATTAGATGTGCTGAGATAATAAAATGACCTGTGAGGCGCTGACTTGAATCGTTTTTTAAAAATGACGTAGTCGATACAGTAGAGAAAAATAGTCGCCATCGGCACTTCCGTTTCGGCCGATTACTGACCTGCTTCTTTCGCCTCCAAGACCCTTTATCGTGTACGGGAATATCAAAATGTGCATCAGGATATGCCCGCCTTACAGGCACGGGTGTATCTGATATTGCCGCCCAGACGGAGGAAAGAGAGACATTTTCTCTCTCACGGCACACGAGCTCCGAATCTAAATGCAAAAATCACAAGCCAAGGATGCGGCAATTTCTACGATGCATTGGAAGTGGTGGTTTGCTGCGGGAGTGAGCAGCAGGACGGGAAGGCAAACCAGAAGCAACAGAGGCAGGAAGCCAACATGAAAAAGACGCGGCCAACTAGTATCAGCTGTCTCGGCCATGGGAAATTGAGGGTATACCAGACTAGGAAACAAAGTCGAAATGCGAAGCAACCTTGAATGGGTGAAAGGAGAAGCAGGGCCTCCTAGTCAGCGCAGCATTGCCCAACGTCTAGCAAATCATGTCACGGCTGTCAAAAGCTCCTTTCCGTAAGTCGGGTCCGCAGAAACAGCAAAGCAGCACACGAGCAACGTTGATGCATATCCGTCCCAAATTGGTTGCAAAAAGGGAGACCTTACAAAGTACAAACAACAAATGGCTCGTTCGCCCCATGATCCGGTGAGTAAGTTGAAGCTATGCAACTCCACTTTCCATCAGTCAGGGCTTCACCGGGATCCTCCCACACACCGCACTGAGCCGTGCCACCGCGAAAAGACGAGGGCGAGCAGAGGGCGAAAGGCGGCACAGTAGCGGTGATGACTACACACGTTAGGAAAAGCTCCCAGATACCTGGCATCGCGATGATGGATGGATTGACGGATCGGCTGGGTGGGATTTCAGGATGCTGTCGATGGTTTTAGCACCCAGTCGAGGTGCCAGGTACTGTAGGACTGGGACGCACAGCTGCTGGTGCTGCTCTGACCCTTCTGCGCCCAGGTAGTGCGGCAGACAGTCATCAACGGCTTTCTGTTTCTTCTTTCGTGCCTTGCAAACAGGGATGCATCCTCCAAACAGCCAGTGAGATAAGGGCAAGCATCACCATTTCCTGTCACGGAAAAGCAGCATCCTCTCAGTGGATGGCGAGGACGCAATGCGACTGGCTAAAATGGGCATGGGGGGTACCCAGCCAGCGCGGCCCATGACGGGCGTCCAAACAGCCCAAAGCTTGTCGGTTCGCGCCTCTGGTTAGGATGGGTGTGGGTGTGTTTCGATTGCCAAGGAGGAGCCTCGGAGCTCCCATGCCTGCTGGCAATTCTTCGCCTTCGGCAGCATGGAGAGGCAGGGAATTGATTTTCTTTTATCAAGCTGTCTTGTGCTGCATTGACGATAGTAATTGGGTGGTGGACCATATCAATTGGAGCGAGAACACACCGTTGCAGCTTGCGCCGAGGAGATTGACGCCGTCTGCGTGGTGTAAGCACATCAAAACAACTCATTCGTTTTTTTGGGATTCCTGAATTGTCGTGTATCCTCTGCCGTATGCTGGGTGTCATCATGGGAAGCTGTGCTGCAGTGTGCTGTAACTGGACGCTGAGAGCTCTCTCTTTTCTGTCTGAAGAGAACCCGCGGAGGCACAGTCAGAAAATCCCGCAGAACAAATTCATGACGAGATACCTGGGTGGGGCGCCACGGCAAGGTACCGGGACTCGCAGGATTCGCAGCGGCTTCAGTGGGCCAGGACGGTAGATGGTGGAGCGCAGTACATACCCAGATGGCACAATTCAGGTACTGGTTGCTCATAATTGCGACCTGCATTTGGGCGCCCCGCTTTTCTATGGACTGGGGGGGCCTGCTCCAAAAACCCCAATTGCCTGGGGGGCGTCGGAGCACGAAAGGACAGGGCAGTCACGTCCCACGTCCTAACTCCTGCTGATGAGCACCTGAACATTGACAGTGTCAATTGGCGCGGGAATGAGGCCGACCTGGCGCCGATGCGGCAGGAACGCCCAGAAAAGTTCGGCCCAGAACAGTTCGGCTCGCGGCGCGCACGGTGTACCGCACGTGGAGGATAACAAAACAACTCTGGCGAGTCGAGCTCCCCCGTCCAGAGCGCACAGATTCGCCCTTCTGGCAGGCTCGCGGGTGGATCCTCTCGCGGGAGAACCCTGCAAAACCTTGCAGGGTTGGGATGGGTACGTCGCTTGGACGAGCAAACCCGTACTGTGGCCATGGTAGCGTAGCTTGTATTCCCGTAGTTGGCAAGGAAGGTTTCTTGCGGAATTTGGTTGACTTTTGATCCAAGCCGGGCAAGGTCAGTGGTGGCTCACGGCACTGCGGAAAGATTGAAATACCTCGATTGCCCGCTCCCCTCCCTCCTCTTTCCTTCTTTTTTTTGCTTCACGCACGAAGGCCCTTTTTAACTCTCCCTTCGACGTGAGGTCTCGCTCCCGCTCTCGAGTCCAAATCTCCCTTTACCTATTTACTCTCTCCCTCGGTCGTGGTCATCAACAACCGCATACCAATCACGCACCTCGTACCTATTAGGTCATCAAAACAATCACATCTTCCCGCCGCGTCCGATTACCCTAGCTGTGCAAAACCTACACAAGCATCTACTTAATTCCGTACTCTACCCGCGAAGGGCCGCCACCCCACAGATTGTGAACAATACCACGACGCACCGGTACTGAGCGTCTTTAATTATCCTGATCTACGAAGCCTCGTGCAGAGCTTATCTGCCGACCTAATTCGCCATGGCCGACCAATCGACCACCGGCGCCCCTGCGCTGTCTACTAACATTGAGAGCGGAAAGTTTGATGAGAAGGAGGCTCACAAGGAGCAGAAGCCTATCGTTGAGGACGAGGATGAGGACGAGGACATCGATGCTCTCGTATGTAACTTTCTCGAGCAGAGCTTCGCCATCTTGTCAGAGTGCTAACCGTGCTGCCAACAGATCGAGGACCTCCAGTCCGATGATGGTCACGCCTTTGAGGATGAGGAGGAAGGTGTCAACCCCGGCGTCGGCCGCGTCGTCCCTGAGGAGCTTCTCCAGACCGACACTCGTGTCGGTTTGACTTCTGATGAGGTCATCCAGAGACGTCGCAAGTTCGGTCTCAACCAAATGAAGGAGGAGAAGGAGAACATGATTCTCAAGTTCCTTGGTTTCTTTGTCGGCCCCATTCAGTTCGTCATGGAGGTGAGTTCTAGACCCCAGTTGCACCCAGCGTGGTAGTCCTAAAACGAAACGTTTCGGGACACCTCCGTCTTGGCTTTATGCTAACGCGCTCAATAGGCTGCTGCTGTTTGTATGTTACCAATTCCCCACCCAATTCGCCTTTGGACGGTCACGTGATGTGATATTCCGAGACCCAATATAGCATCAACATTTTCGCAGAGTTTTACTAACTTTAAATAGTGGCTGCCGGTTTAGAAGACTGGGTCGATTTCGGTGTTATTCTCGCTTTGCTCTTGCTCAACGCCGTTGTTGGTTTCGTTCAGGAGTACCAGGCTGGTTCTATTGTTGACGAGTTGAAGAAGTGAGGCTATTTTCCCATTCCCAGCTTGCCCGAGTCTATTAGCTAACGATCGGCCCCTAGGACTCTTGCTCTTAAGGCTGTTGTTCTCCGTGATGGCGCCCTCAAGGAGATTGAGGCTCCCGAGGTTGTCCCCGGTGATATCCTTCAGGTTGAGGAGGGTACCATTATTCCCGCTGATGGCCGTATTGTCACCGACGACGCTTTCCTCCAGGTTGATCAGTCTGCCATCACCGGCGAGTCTCTCGCCGTTGACAAGCACAAGAACGACTCCTGCTACGCCTCTTCCGCTGTCAAGCGTGGTGAGGCCTTTGTCGTCGTTACTGCCACTGGTGACAACACTTTCGTCGGTCGTGCTGCTGCCCTTGTCAACGCCGCTAGCGTCGGCTCTGGTCACTTCACTGAGGTTCTCAACGGCATTGGTACCATCCTGCTCCTCCTCGTCATCATGACCAACTTGGTTGTCTGGGTTGCTTCTTTCTACCGCTCCAACGGCATCGTCACCATTCTCGAGTTTACCCTCGCCATTACCATCATTGGTGTGCCCGTCGGTCTCCCCGCTGTCGTCACCACCACCATGGCTGTCGGTGCTGCTTTCCTCGCTAAGAAGAAGGCTATCGTTCAGAAGCTCTCTGCCATCGAGTCCCTTGCTGGTGTCGAGATTCTCTGCTCTGACAAGACTGGTACTCTCACCAAGAACAAGCTCTCTCTCGCTGAGCCCTACACTGTTGAGGGTGTCGACCCCGAGGACCTCATGCTCACTGCCTGCTTGGCTGCCTCCCGCAAGAAGAAGGGTATGGATGCTATCGACAAGGCTTTCCTCAAGAGCTTGGCTTTCTACCCCCGTGCCAAGTCCGTGCTTAGCAAGTACCGTGTTCTCGACTTCCAGCCCTTCGATCCCGTCTCCAAGAAGGTCCAGGCCGTCGTTGAGTCTCCCCAGGGTGAGCGCATCATCTGCGTCAAGGGTGCCCCTCTTTTCGTTCTGAAGACCGTCGAGGAGGACCACCCCATTCCCGATGAGGTTGATGCTGCCTACAAGAACAAGGTCGCTGAGTTCGCCACCCGTGGTTTCCGTTCCCTTGGTGTTGCCCGCAAGCGTGAGAACTCCAACTGGGAGATTCTTGGCATCATGCCCTGCTCTGACCCCCCTCGTCACGATACCGCCCGCACCATCAACGAGGCCAAGTCTCTCGGTCTGTCCATCAAGATGCTTACTGGTGATGCCGTCGGTATCGCTCGTGAAACTTCTCGTCAGCTCGGTCTCGGCACCAACGTCTACAATGCTGAGCGTCTCGGTCTCGGTGGTGGCGGTGATATGCCCGGCTCTGAGGTTTACGATTTCGTTGAGGCTGCCGATGGTTTCGCTGAGGTCTTCCCCCAGCACAAGTACAATGTCGTCGAGATTCTCCAGCAGCGTGGCTACCTCGTTGCCATGACTGGTGACGGTGTCAACGATGCCCCCTCTCTCAAGAAGGCTGATACTGGTATTGCTGTCGAGGGTTCCTCTGACGCTGCTCGCTCCGCTGCCGATATTGTCTTCCTTGCTCCAGGTCTCGGCGCCATCATTGATGCTCTCAAGACTTCCCGCCAGATTTTCCACCGCATGTACGCCTACGTCGTCTACCGTATCGCTCTGTCCATCCATCTCGAGATTTACCTTGGTCTTTGGATTGCCATTCTCAATCGCAGCTTGAACATTGAGCTCGTTGTCTTCATCGCCATTTTCGCTGATGTTGCCACCCTTGCCATTGCTTACGACAGAGCTCCCTACTCCAAGACCCCCGTCAAGTGGAACCTTCCCAAGCTTTGGGGTATGTCTGTCTTGCTTGGTGTTGTTCTTGCGATCGGTACCTGGATCACTGTTACTACTATGTACGCCCACCCCAACGGCGGTATCATCCAGAACTTCGGTAATCTCGATGAGGTTGTCTTCCTCCAGATCTCTCTCACTGAGAACTGGCTCATCTTCATCACTCGGTATGTACCTCTCTAACCTTGAGCATTTCTATATACACGTACTAACTCTATAAACAGTGCCAGCGGTCCCTTCTGGTCTTCCATCCCCTCGTGGCAGCTCACCGGCGCTATCCTCGTCGTTGATATCCTTGCCACTCTCTTCTGCATCTTCGGTTGGTTCGAGCATGGTCATCAGACCTCCATCGTCGCCGTCGTCCGTATCTGGGTCTTCTCATTCGGCGTCTTCTGCGTAATGTGAGTCTTAATTGGTGTTCCCTTGAGTTCAACAAGTACATTTTGGCTAACTTTTTATCTTAGGGCTGGTGTTTACTACCTCCTCGAAGGCAGCACTGGCTTCGACAATCTCATGCATGGCAAGTCCCCCAAGGGCAACCAGAAGCAGAGATCTTTGGAGGACTTTGTTGTCTCTCTCCAGCGCGTGTCTACCCAGCACGAGAAGTCCCAGTAAATGACTGGATTGTAGAGTTATGAGGATGAAGAAGGAAGCGGTCACGCAGTTCGTGTGATTTCAAGATACCATGGATTATACACATACCCTAGTCCTGAACGTCAGCGCTCTTCGGCTATGGACGATTTGATGTACCATGACATGCTGATAAGAGGTTGGCGGGACATTTACTTTAATTTTCTAAGTCTTGTATCGACTTGAATTTGGGGCTTAGTCGAACCCAAATTTTCTTTTAGACAAATCTAATAAACAGTAAAAAATAATGTCTATACTGTGAATATGATTGTGACTTGTGTATTGAACTTGGCAGATTAGCAAAATTAGCATTCTAGATTTGGTATCTTTCACCTATAATTAAGCAAGATTCGGATGAATCATTAGTTCAAACCCAAAGCTTTTCCTTGGCTCACTGATGCACAAGGCTGACAATGTCAGGCTCTGGTTTCTGAATCTTGCAAAATCTTTATATTTTGCCAGCTGCCCCGCTACACCCGCCTGCCAGTTTTGCCAAAAGCTCGCCAGTGGCAAGAACTCGGTGGACTCGGCAGCGACAGGACCGCTGATTATCAAGGAAAGCACTCCACTGCAAACAAACAAGCTTTGATTGGCTGGGTTGGCTGGCTGGCTGTCAGCTCTGCTCTGCCTTTCTTTCAACAATCAAGCTCTCTCTCTCATCAGGCTTGTCTCATATTTATCAATTAATTCCAGGGACATTATTGTTCTGTTTTAAAATTTGCTTAGTGTGAAACGCCCTTCTTATTACCCTCATTATTCAAGACTCGATCACCTACCCTGATTTTGGGGACCCTGCGAGAAAAAAAAAAAGAAAAAAAAACCAAGAGAGAAGTGAGGGGTGTGAATAGCAAGCTTTTGCTGCTGCCGTGGTTATTCATCAACAATGAACCGCGAATTACCTGGGTTTTACTATGGTGTGTTGTACATCCCGTTTTATTTCCTAGGATTCTGTTTATTTGACTTGCGACGCGGTTGGACGGGCAATTTTTTTTTTTCCTCAAGAGAAACTGATGATGTAACTGACTTGGTTTAAATTTTAGACAGCGCCAAACGCAAGTATTTCAAGATCGAGGATAACAAGACCGCGCCAGAGGGGGCTTCATGGTCTAAGGGCAGCGTGAAGCGGCGGGCGGTGGAGCAGAAGGAAGAAGGGGAGAGGGTCCGGAGGGAAGTCCGGGGGAAGGAGGGCGTGGTAAGTTTCCGGTTTTTTTTCTTTCGTTTTTTTCTTTTCTACTTGGATTTAAACTTCCCTTGGAAACCCACGTTTGGTAGTATGAATTTAGCTGACACTGTGTGACTTAATTTTTTTCTTTTTAGAAGAGGGCTAGAGTCTTGACTGGGGACCTTGTTGTTGGTGGGTTGCTGAGGCGGGAGGTGAAGGGCGATTCACGGGGTGAGGATGTGCCTGTCAAGGTGTGGGCTGCTGGGCTGAGGGGGAAGGGGAAAAAGACGCTTTTGAATCATGTCAGAGAGGATCAGTGCATGGTGAGTGCCATGTGGGTTGGAGCTCAAGAAGATGGGAAAGGGATTGTATGCGCTGGTAAGTGTTGTCTGTTTGAAGCCCCACGTGGATGAATATATTGTTTGCTGACACCAGAGCGTTCTCAGCCTTAACCAATTCACCAGTCACGGTTTGCTCGGAGATTGTGAGAGGTATGGATGACCGGTAAGTTTCTGGGTTACTTCGTATGGGCTTCTAAGGTTTCCTAACTCGCGCAAGAATAGATGATAAGGCCGGGAACAGGCGATCTCGACTTTATAGAACTGGTGGGGATATAACATGCATCAAATTCCATCAGCCCTCCCAAACTGCCATCATGGTAGGGTATCGTTCTGATTTAGAAACCCAGATCCTGATGAGGCAGCCCAGATTGCCTTCCACGGAAGGACCAAGCTGGCTACACGGGACTGATAATAACACCCTTTTCTTGGACCGATTTATCCCAAATGCGGACATCCACGTCTGTGAGATATCGCCGTCAAGCACCCGCACCTCTGTCGGTGCCATCTTTGGTACAAACCGGGGCGTGTTTTACTACGAATCCAGGGACATATTCCGCCTTGCGCACTACCAAAACCCTAAGAGGAACCCAGCTCAATATCGCCCGCCCTTTCACGGCGACATCCTCTCCCTAGATTACTTTCGTCAAGACCCAGCGGACAACACCATACTTGCCGGCACCCGCTCGGGTCACATCTGCTTGATCGACCGCCGGACTACCCCAAGAGAATGGGAATCCACAATATTTAAACATAAGAGCAGTGTTGCTCGCCTCAAATCCCTCCCCAACAGCCCTCATGAAGTCCTTGTTGCAGGGCCCCGCAGCGCCATGGCGATCTACGATCTGCGTTTCCTCCAGAGTCGAAAGAATCGAGAAAGGCCACTGCCACAAAACCATTCCCGCTGGGACCAAACTTGTGCTCCCATCGTCACATTCCCCGAGTACCGCAACGAAGCACACATATACGCCGGACTGGACGTGCTTACAGAGCCAGGGTACGGCTGTGGCGTCGTGGCAGCTGCGCACGACAACTGTACAGTGGGGGTGTACTCTCTTCGGGACGGTTCGAGGCTTCCTGCAGGAGATGTAGATAAGATCAAGGCTCATGCAGTTATAAGAAGTATGATGTGGCAGACCTTGCCAGGAGATAGCCACCCGAGCTTGTTGGTGGGAGAGGGGTCCGTGGTGAAGAAGTATTCATTTTGATGATGCGGCCCAAAGGTGAGAAGAAGAGAAGGACAGAAAGAATCTCAAGCGTATAAACCCGACAGGATTATGGAGTCAACACCTTCCTGTTGTCCGAATTTTGATAGTAACTTGGAGGGAAAGGCAGCGGCAAAGTTCATGAAGTAGGATAAATGTATATATATGTATTTGCGTCATAAGGAGCGCAGACCGAAATAAACCATGTTTTTAACAGTCTGCTGAATGGGTCTGGGTGATCTTTGGGTGCCTTTTCTGCATTATCTTACTTATTTTCTGCATCTGCTATCGACGTAGTTACATTTTATTGCTTCTGATATCTCGCAATCCTATCAGCAACTCGATTACGCTATAAGGAACACGATACCAAACAACCCCCGCCGCCCCGCCCAATTTTTATTTTTATTTTTTAAGAAAAAATAGGCTCTGTCAGAAAGCGTGAAGAAGAGAAGAAGAGAGGAAGAGGAAAGATAAGACATTTGAAGTCTAGGGTAGTTTATTTCCGATAAAAAGATCAGATAAGTATTATAGTAGTTTATTTATGCTACCTACTTAGTAAACTTGCTTATTACCTATGGCCGGTTTATCGAGACTTTTTTTTATATTAGATGAACTGTATTTACGAATTATATTAACAACAATAAGTTATCTTAGGTACTGCAGCATACCTTTTCTTTTTCTTTTTTTCTACAGCAAGCCAATACAGCAGCATTCTTATTTCTGTTGCAGTATATTACTTCCTCGGAAAGGGAGCCTTTTCATCTTTTAATCAAGAACGTTTCTATCTCCAGTCAATCAATCACGGGGAGCAGTTCCAAAGAATGAATATATTTATCAAGCTTTGGAGAGACGTGCCCAGGGAAACCATTTCTTCCATGAAGCCTGCTTAACGTTTAAGCAACATCCCTTTTGTTTATGAGCTGAATAAGCCGTGGCTTGTTCTTAGCCAAGACCTTTCTAGACCCGAGGAAGGCATATCGAAATTTTTGAAAGAAAATGACCGGCCAAAACGGATAGATAAACTCGCCATATCATTACTCCCTCTTCTTGGAGCTTACCTTACCTATGCCATCTTATCATTCATATAAAGACCCTTTCCTAACTAAAATCATAATGTCAAAAATGGACCAAACTTCCCAAATATGGCCCAGACTAAGATCAGTTTGGTTATCAGACTTCTCTTACCACACTTTAGTCGAGAATGACCGCTGCTTAATCAAGAAAGATATTACGCCTCTGAGCATGTCCTTCTATGCTGATTCAATTCATGTTTACACAGCCAGCAAACAATAAACAGGACAGAAAGACGGCTATCAATATTACTGTCTCAGATATGCCAAGTTCTCACGCAACCGACAAAGCAACTAAATCATCTCAATGGAACATGAAACATCAAGACCATCAAAAGGAAACCCTCTCTATATTTGCCCATCCTCGACAAGGATTGCATGTCTAACAGTACTGGCGATGATTCCGCAAAAAGAGTAAAAAGAAATGGAAGGTAGCAAGCATTAACCTCGGAGCTTGGACCGCCCAATCCCCTGTTCATGAGGAGAGCCCAACCCTAACCCGACCAGGCATGTACATGTACATGTATACAACAAAACAATAAACCACCACGTTTTTTTACCATCGTGAGATTCGAGCCCAGTTGAAAAAGAAAGCCTGCCAATTCCTCTTTGAAACCCGACCACCGTAGGCCCTGTTATATCCCTCTAATTATCCGAAACCTGAACGCCTGTTTAATGCTTTGCGGTGACCTTGTCACCAGTCAACTTCTCAACATAAATCTTTGCCATATCGCCCACTGGAGACACTCTGGTTAGCATACATATGATCCAACGGTTTAGGATGCGGTTTTATCAAGGACGACTTACAGGCAACCATGCAAACCGTCTGCCAGACGCCCAATCCAATACGGGGCGTGACACCACGGTACAAGCCCTTGATACCGTTGCTCTGGTAAATATACTTGAACGTGTTGCCGACCGTCATCTTCTTGGGACGGTTGGGATCCTCCTTCTTGCTCTGCATCTCGACACGGATAACCTCGATGGGCTGGTTCCAGGCCGAGAGACCACCACCGATAGCAGAGGCGAGGATCTTCTCAACGGCGCTGAGCTTCTCGCCGCTCTTCTTACCGGTAGCATCGCGGATACCTTGCTCTGCAAGGCGGCTCAGGCCGAAGCGAGAGCCCCAGTTGGTCATCTGCCGAATGGCGACAGCGTTGACACCCTTGTTGATGCCACGGATACCCTCACGTCTATAAATATCCATGAAAGTAGCCCAGGTGCCAGGGGCCTTTTGACCCGCTGCGGCCACCTTGTGCTTGGTGATCTCGACAGTCTTCATGCAAGTGCAGAAACCCATAGTAGCATAAGCTTGCGCAACACCGCCTGTCACACCTCCGAAGATACCGCCGCCGAACTCTCCCAGACCCGCGTTCCGGGCATAATACTCGGCCTCGGTGGCGACGAACAAAAGAACGGCGCCCTTGGTCGAGGCTTCGATCCAGGCCCAGGGAATGAGACCTTGGTAGACTGTTGTGGAAAAGGGGGTTCCTTGTCAGCGATTGCCTCTGGTGTTCTTATCGGCGGGGTTATCACTTACAGCCAAGGACTCCACCACGGCCCCAGATGCGACCGAGTGCAGTGGTGAACCCATCACCACGGTTCGCCGCCATGGTGGTCTTGACGACCTCCAGGGGCTGACCGAGGGTGGTGACCTCAAACAAGTTGAGACCAGCGCCGAGCAGCAAGTTGGAGAACTTGACAGGCTTCTTCTCGAGCCTCGTGGGAGGCTCGGCGGCGGCGATGGGGACAATAGCGGCGGACATGACTAGGCGGATGTTGCTGGTGATAGGGCCCTGACCAAGGGAAGAGGGTGCTTCTTCGCAGGAAAGAGGTGAAGATTGAGGGAAAGGAGGGGTGGTGTAGCTGTGGCTAGTGGGGGAGCGCGGGGTGGGTGATCACTTTGAGCGAAACTCGGAGTTAATGCAGTATGGGTCGAGGGCGAACCGGAATACGACGATGTGCGAATTGAGAGTTTCGGACTTGTTGGTGGTTAACTGTTGATGCAATCACAGAATCAGCGGCTTGCACCAGCGAGACCTTAAAGCGAACCATTGGACCATTGCACGTGTCACCGACGACAGCAGCTCTGTGACTGTGTCATTGTGGATTTGCTTGCCCGAAGAAGAGAGTCCCGACCAGCTTGGCCAACTTCCATCCGCGGTAATGCGACAACACATGGCACTTGGGGGGCATTTGGAATTGGTGCGAAGGGAGGGGAGGGGAACGGGGTCCACTCACAGCTGCTAACACGTACGTCCAGTGTAACTGACGAGATGACAGGTGCAATTGATGATGGCTCAGACCACGATGATGAGGAGGAAGACACTGAGTTTTCTTTGAACGGGAATCAGATTCGGGGTTCGACAAATTGGGATAAGAAAAAATAAAAGAAGCAGTGATCCGAGTGTCTTTTGGCGGGATGACAGGGCTTCGGATCCCGAAGCGTCAAGCTGGCGGTGCTTTCCTTTTCAGTATCAAGCGAGCCCGCCGGCTTCTGCCCAGCGATGCACGGGGGGCAAAGAGCCAATCTCAACGCACGCCAATCGGCCGTGACCCCTGTTCTCAACCAACCCGCCTCGGCAGCTCAACGCAAATCTTTTTGGGGGAACCAGCAGCAGGTTCTTCCAGACGGACTGGATTTTGGGGTAAAAGACTGGAGTCCCCGACATCCCCGGGCAAGCCATCGCTGTATGGAAACGTAAATCAATGGATACACGTAGAATCCCCTTTCCTCACCGACTATTTAAATCTTTATTGATGACACTCCACGATGACACTCCCTCAATTAGATTGGATGGCACAATGTTGGGGGTCACCTTGATATCTGTCTCGCCCTGCCTCTTCCTCTTCCTCCTGCGATGCCAGGCATGAAGTGGCGGCGGGGTCAAGATGCTGTCTGTTTGGCTCCATAGTTCCATATCTCTACATAACTATAGAGTCATACGGAAAATCGGTCGGGAAACTATTCGGTGCTTCAGAAACTCCGCCCGACGACGCCGGTTTGTACGCCCTGCCAGGGATATGCTGCTGCCCGTGCCTCAGTCTGCCGAAACCGCATGTCTTATCTCGCATACCGAATGTTGACTCGAACCTTGCATGCAGTCAGCACAGAAACTCTGAATTTTGGCAGTTTCAATCCTTTATATCAATTTTATGGTCCGAAAGGCCCGAATTACGGAATCTGTATCGTACAAAGCACAATGGATAGACAGTCATCCCTCCAACCTCACTCAGTCCAGGTACGAGTATCGCCTCGCATGACTGAAGGAACCGCTAGATGTCACATCCATTCTATATTGAAATGACCCCATCGCGCCGATTTTCCCAACTACCTAACCTAGAGCACAACCATCCTTAAATTACAACTTCTTGGCAATCTCGATCCACTTCTCGGTAGAGAAAGACTTGGGTCTAAAAGTAAAAAAAAAAAAATTCGTTAGCCAAACTGTCCTAAGAAAATTCCAAACCGTAAAGAAGTGATTTTTTTCTTACCTCTCAATGGGGGCACCGACGGCACGGTCAATGATGAGCTGGGGAAGGACACCAATGGCGCGCGAGACACCGAAGAGAACAGTGTAGTAGTTGGCCTCGTTCAAGCCATAGTACTGAAGGAGAACACCAGAGTGGGCATCGACGTTGGGGTAAGGGTTCTTGGTCTTGCCGTGCTCGGTGAGGACCTTGGGGGCGATCTTGTAGACCTGGCTGACAAGCTGGAACATGGGGTCGTTGGGCATCTTCTCCTGAGCGAACTTGCGCTGTGCAGAGTAGCGGGGATCGGTCTTGCGGAGAACGGCGTGGCCGTAGCCGGGAACGACACGGCCGGAGTTGAGGGTATCCCAAAGGTACTTAGTAATGGCCTCATCGGAGAGATCGTCACCAACGACGCTCTTCATCTGGGTGAGCCAGTTGAGGACCTCCTGGTTGGCAAGACCGTGGAGGGGACCGGCAAGACCGTTCAAGCCAGCAGCGAGGGAAAGGAAAGGGGAGCTAAGAGCAGAGCCAACCAAGTGGGTGGTGTGGGCGCTGACGTTGCCACCCTCGTGATCGGTGTGAATGGTGAGGTAGAGACGCATAAGCTCAATGAAGTCGGTGTTGCTGCCGAAGCCGAGCTGATTAGCAAAGTTGTAGGCGTAGTCCTTGTCCTTCTCGACGGGAGCGACCTTGCCGCCCTTGAAAACGTTCTGGTAGATGCGGGCAGCGATGGTGGGGAGCTTGGCAATGAGGTCCATGGAGTCCTCAAAGGTGTATCCCCAGTACTCCTTCTTGTTGATGCCCTTGGCATAGGCGCGGGCGAAAGAAGAGGTCTGCTCGAGAGCGGTAACGGCCATGGAGAACTGAGCCATTGGGTGGAGGTCGGTAGGGCAGCGGTCGATCAGCTCCTCAACGAACTTGGGAACCTCGGCGCGGGCAGCCCAGTCGGCGGAGAGGTCGCGGACCTGCTGCTCGGTGGGAACCTCGCCGGTGAGGAGAAGCCAGAAAAGACCCTCGGGGAGAGGCTCCTTGCCGCCGGGGGCCTTGGGAAGAAGCTCCTGGCATTCGGGGATGGTCTTGCCGCGGAAACGGATACCCTCCTCAGCGTCGAGAACTGAACCCTCCCAGACGAGGCACTTGATGCCACGGGCACCGCCATATACTTGGTCGAGAGTGACCTTGTCAACGATCTTGGAACCGTGCTCCCTGCGGGTTTAGCAACCCCACGTCAGCAAAGACTACTTGGGACGACGATACGATGCAGAGGGAGCTAGCTGTACTTTCTGAGAGCCTTGATCTCCTCAATCTTCTCGGGGAGAAGCTCGGCAAAGCGCTCCTTGAGGGTCTATGGCAAAGATGCATGGTCAATGGATGATGTCAGGATGCGGACTGCTCGGGCGGGCAGCAGCATACCTGAGTCTTGGAGGAGTAGCACCGCGCAGCAGTGAAGGCGGTGTTCTTGGTGGCGAAGGAGGAAGCCTTGAAAGAGGCCCTCAAAGCAGAGGAAGCGAGGCGCATAGCTGGAGCCATGGTTGGGTATCAATATGCTGGTATAGGAGGGTGTTGAGGTGAGAAAAAAGAAGGAAAAGAAAATGTTCCAAAGGTTTGGAGCAATTGAAGACAGCCAAGCTCGAAAAAAAACCCGCAGCTCGGGCGACCAGGGAAATAAGGTCCAGTTAGCCCAGCATTTTGCGGGCACACAGCGGCGGACCGACCGGGGTTCGGTCCAAAGGTGGTATCTTGGGGAGCGCTGGTAATTCACAACGGTAACAACACCCAAGTTTCGCGACAATGCAGAAACAGCGCCATTCCCGAAATATCCGCCCATGGAATCGTGCCATGTGCCTTGTACCTTGTGCATGTGTTTCCATGCAGGAGCCAGAGCTTCCCGGTGATGCCGTGCCCATTTTTGAAGCTTTAATCCCTTTAGTTCTTCGAGATGGGATGTACCTGGTGGGGTTCGGTGATAGCAAAAATGTTATAAATTACCGCGAGGAACCTCTTGTGAATTTCGGGGGTGTTTTTTTTTTTTTTCGAAGGATTGACGTCACGGCACGGACAGCTCTCACCTTCAAGGACCAACGACTGGTCTCGAATTTTGGAGCTCCCAACAAATATTTCCGTCATGTCACATTTTGCACAACACCTGTCTGGTCGTGGATAGGATGGTGTTGATCATTTCTCATTTGAAAGGAGACATTCTCAGCCCAATTGGCCTCTTTGCATGTGTAAATAAATATCTCGGCCAAGCGGAAGTCGTTTGGCAGAATTGTTGCATTGCTCTCGGGATTTTTACAACTTGGCCCCGCTCATCGTGGCCATGTGCCAGTTCTTGTATACTACTGTAACGACGTCTTTTTTGTTGGCATGACAGAGGCCCAGAACACAGTGTGCAGTTGACAGCCTGCCACTTTGAACATTTGACAGACTGCATTCAAAAAACATCACAAGCAGATTTTCAAAGACGCACCGATTATTTATTTTTTTAGAATAAAATTAATTTTGACCGGAATTGGTGGGAATTGTAAAAAGTGGCTTGGTTCAGTATCGGATCTTATCCTGAGGAGGGTGATTTGCTCCTTCAACTTCCACACAGTTTCGAGAGTGTCCCACAGAACCCAACTGTGGCAGCTGTTCAACAGCTGTCGACGGCTGCTAGCTCTGCAATGGCGCGTTCCAGTCTCATCTTTGTCAGCTGGGGTGGGCGCTGCGCCAGCAAATTCAAAAAGATCAGGCGCGGGCTGGATAAAACCGCCAACCCTCTCAAAGTCTGCAGGGCCCCGCCCTCTTCTTCCTCCATCTCACGCTCGCAACAGCAAGCATTCAGACCACGGTCATTTTACTCTTCTTCTCTCGATTCCATCAAGGCACTTCGACCCGGAAGGTATCTTCATCAATATCTAACTTGCTAGTAGCACCAGTATATTCTCTGCTGAATTCTGAAGAGGACTGCCCCGCATTCCGCATTTCCACGCGCGATTTCCAGGTTGTGGCAAGTGGAAGATTTCTGCAGCGGATTGGTCTGCCAGAGGGCAAGCGCAGAGATTCCATCTCAACTTTCGTCGCCAGCCCTACCTACCACCGGGCGGGCGCATTTCCTTGAATTCCTGTTCTGCTGCGCGCTTCGGAAGTCACGTAACCTTGAGAAAATTGACGACGGGAATAACGTATATTCTGGTGACCCAGGAGCATGGCATAGATCGACCCATCAAATTGCTTGCCAAGTCTGCCCGTATCATACATTTCCAGGCCATTTCTGGACCACGAACTTGCATCGCCAGACCTTTTCCCTTGGTTCTATCACACGCAAGTCATCAACATGTCTGCAGCCGCCGTAGCAGAGTTGGAGACTGGCCTCCAGGCCATGCTCTCACTAAAACCTCCTGGAGTCTCGGCCTCCAAGGTTTCCGGTATCACGAAGCTTTGCTTCGACAACGTCCAGGTAAGCATTGATTGAGGCATACACAGGTTGTGATGGAGGAATGGGACGGCTGTGCTAATATCAATTTGTTTCCCGCTTCAGTACGAGTCCGTTCTCGTTCAGAAAATGTTCACACATTTCAAAAAGACCCCAGCGACACACAAACTAGGTGTCCTCTACGTCGTAGACTCTGTAACGAGGAAGTGGATGGAGCAAGCCAAAGCTCAAGGACAGCTTCCCAGCGTCTCGTCGCCAGACGGGACCTTTGCTGCAGGTGTGCATAGAGTAACACAACTGATGCCCATGTTTATGGACGATATCATTGAGAAAGCCCCAGAGGAGCAGAAGGTACGCAAAAATTTATGCAATGAGCTGCTGCCACTTGATTGATAGACAAGGCACGCCTGTCGATGCGATGGTGACTTGTTCGGATTTGCGTCGCCTGTGTTTTGCATATTCGATCCGACTCGCACCCGCAAACAGTTTGACAGTGTATCGAGACTCACATTGTATCGGTTTGTAGGAGAAGATCAATAAGCTTGTTGAGATTTGGGAGAGGGGCCCGACATTCCCTGTTGCCATGCTCAACAACTTCAAGGAGAAGCTGAAGGCTTCCCGCCCAACCAGTAGGTTTGCCAATATACATCACCTTAGCTCGCTCGGCACCCCTTTCTGCACAAAGACGACAGGGACCGAGATTTCTGTACATATGCACAGCACTCTAACTGTAATTCCAACGGCAGATGAGTCGACAACACCTACAAATAGTCCTCCTTCATACCTGTATGCGTCGTTTGGGAGCAGACCACCCCCAGCACCACCTGCCGCACCCCCGGCACCGCCATCACTAAACCCTGCAAGCATTCTTGAACAACTTGCTACCATTGCGCGCCAAAATGCCCCAGGTGCACAGAGCCATCCTGCTGCCCTAGCGCCAGCTCCGGCTCCGGCTCCGGCTCCGGCTCCAGCTCCGGTCCCCACTTCGACTCCAACTGCTCCTCCGGCCTTTGCATCAATGTATGGAATTTCCGGCAACCCATCCAGTAATGGTATGCAGAGCCAACCTGCCCTTCCGTATATTCCGACCTCTCAACCAACTCCCCAGCCTGTAAATCAGCCAGGATTACCGTTTTCATACACTCAGCCAGTCGCTCTAGCTGCTCCCCCCGGCCCTTCAACTTTGAATGGAGCTGGTAACCCGGCAGATAGCAATACGACGCTTCAGCTCGTAACTGAGCTCTTAAGGCGGGGCTTTAATCTTGAACAAGTCACGAACGTAATCCAAATGATGGGGTTGGGAGGTGCAGCTGCCCAACCTGCTCCGCAACAGATGCCACAGATTCCCCAGGCTGGCTTCACAGCTACGCCAGTGGGCGGTATGACTGGTTCGGCCCCATGGGAACCTCCTCGGCCTGATGACTCGCGTGATCGCATGCCCTATGATAATGGCATGCGGTCATCCAATCGGCCACGAGGTCGATCCCGTTCCCGATCTCCTGCTCGCTGGGATATCAGAGACTCTCCAAGGTCACGTCGTAATGAGCGCGGCTTTGAATATGGACGTGATGGTTCCCCTGATCATGGCCAAGAACGTGATGGTACCCGCGGACGCATCCCGGACTACCGCCAACGGTCCCCCGCTGGCCGGCGTGGCCAAAGTCCACTTGGTCACGATATGTCCCAGGACCAAAAGTGGATTGACTTTGACTCCAGCATTCCAGAGGGTCATATTAAAGTAAAGAGCCGTACCTTGTTCGTCGGCGGCGTGACGTGCGTATCTACTCGCCCCATTTTTTGCCCTTGTCATAGGTTTTGAACTTGTTTGCTGATGGTGATCTTTTGTAGTTGCTCGGAATCTGAACTTAACGAGATCTTCTCTCGCTTTGGCCAAGTACAGAGCTGCATTGTCAACAAGGACAAGCGTCATGCCTTTGTCAAAATGCACTACCGCAAGGATGCGGAGAAGGCAAAGGCTGCCATGGAAGAGGCTCGTAGCGGGGATCTTCAGCTAAGGGTAAGAGCATTGAAACATTTTTGTCTATCTCTACGGGGCATTTCCGAGACCCAAGATTGTTCAGAGCTAACTAATGCATATTGCAGACACGATGGGGTGTAGGTTTCGGACCTCGCGACTGCAGTGACTATCAAGTCGGAATTAGCGTCATTCCAATAGGAAAACTCACTGATGCTGATCGCAAATGGATGCTCACAGCACCATTCGGTGGCAGCGGCGGTCGTCCAATCGTGAGCGGAATGGTTGTGGAAGAGCCTGATATCGAGATAGGTGCCGGCGTCTCCTCCAAGGCGATCAGTCGACGCATGCAAACAGACAAGGGCGGCAACCACGGTCCCAAGTCCAGCAGGCGGGAAGATGACTTTGGCCACTCCAACGCACCTCCCGCTAATGGTGGTAGTGGTGGAGGTGGAGGTGGAGGTGGAAGTGGTGGAGGCCTAGGGGGAGGCGGAGGAGGAAGATGGCGCAATAAAGAGAAGCATCGCGGCGGCAGCCATGACAACCAGCATCACAATAAGCGTGGTGGTGGTGGTGCAGGAGGAGCCGGTGACGACCGCGGCAGAGACCATGGAGCGGACGAGCCAATAGTTATGGGATTACCCGCTGGTATTACCATGGGTCCCCACGGGCCAGTATACCCTCCTGGATTCTTTGGGGCCTGAAGCCCATTTTCGGCCTTCCAATCGTTTTAGAAGAGCCAACGTGCATCTTAAAGATGACGCCAATAATAAACAAGAGTGAAAAAGAGCGGCCTTGTCCTCGGCAATATTGAGGAAAGGGGCGAACAGAACTGGATAGGCTCCTCTGGCTTTTCTTCACTTTGAAGAGGTTGTCCTCTCGTATTTTTTCCTTCGGTATTTTATGTTCGGGCTTCTTTTGTTACTTGTATAACAAATTCTTCCTTTCAGTTTTGTGTTTCAAACAACAAAACCGCCGGCTACGATGAAGAGACTGAATGGGTTGGTAGAAGGAAGGGAGGAAGGAAGGCTGATAATGAACAACAAATCGTCAGCATGCTAAAAGCTTGGAGTGGGTGGGAGGGAAGGGGGAAAGGTTCGTGACTCGACATGATACGTTTTTTTATCATCATCTTTTTTGATGCCATGGAATGGATGCGAACGGGAACATGCAATGTTGCTTGTGTTGTTCCCTTTCCACATGCACAACGGCCATGGGCTTAGCTGGGTATTTGCCGGGTTTAGTTGTTGTCTCTTCTGTCTCTAGCAGCAAGCGAATGGTTTTCCTTCTGGCTTTTTTTCCTGGACAAGAAATGAATGGGGGAGTTTGTGGCATTTCCCAGCACGACGATTAAGCGGGTGGGTGGTGGGGTTGGGAGATCAGAGGCGAAGCATTTATTGATTGCTTCTTCCAAAACAACCAAAAGGGAGTAATCATCCGGGAGAGTGGGGAAAAGGTAAGGTTGATAATCATTTGAGCGCAGGGTGAAAGACGTATAGCTTACCTGATACGTTCATAATGAATAAAAAAAGAATAACAAATGGTTTTGAGTGGTGATGATCATGATGTGTGATGATGATGACGATGAGTTGAGAGATGATTGTCCGATGATGACTGAGTGAGTGAGGATAAGGAAGAGAACGAAGAGAGAGAGGAACAATCAGGGGCTTAAGTACTTGTTTTTTTCGGACAAGGAGATGTGAAAGTGAGGTTGAGGGGAAGCTGCTTGTGAGAATAGTTGTCTGTGCCATGTGCGTGCACAATGGTGTAGTTTAGTCTACGCGGTTGTGTATGCATCTCTCTCTCTCTCTCTGTGTGTGTGTGTATTGTCCATGTCAAGGGGGCATGCAAATTTACACAGTGGTGTAATTAGGTCCAACAACGCGAGCGGCTTGATCTTTACACAGCGGTGTATTTCGTAGTCAGGTATGCCACACACAGCGGCGTGCCTTTTGTTGCTGCATGTTGTTCGGACCGGTGTTTGCTTTGCTTCCTTTTACTCATTGGCGTACAAGCACGATTCACAGCAGCTCGGATAAGATACATGTGCAAATTTCATTTGTGACTTGTGCTCTTTTTTCTTCTTCTTTTTTTTTACTCTGTTGTGTATCTACCTGTTGCATCTGATTGCCTGATTACCTGATTATTGGATGCTTGCAACGCACGCAGTGGTGTATTGTAACCTGAGTTGCATGTTTGGCAGTTCAAGTGCGTGCACGCATGGTAACTTCAAACATTTACACGGGTGTGTATTCTAGGCAGTCGGCGTGTCAAATGATGGAATGGAATCTAGCCGTGCGGGTTGTTTAAGCTGAACTGACAAAGGATGTCTGATGCAAGCTTATCTACATACATACGCAGTGGTGTATTCCGAGGACATGCATGCGTGTCTCGCAGGGAGCGGTACTCGAGTGCGTTGCATCGGTTCTTACATGTGTGCGTGCAGGTTACTCACCTTACCGGCGCTCGAACATTGGATACATCGTGTGTGATTATCGTTACTTGGTGATAAGAGGATGAATGAATGAGAGTAAGAAGGTTGATTGAATGGGATGGAAATGGAATATAACTACTGTTTGTGCTTGCTTAAGTAGCATACATATCCATACACAGCACTTAGAGTTATCATCCAGCCAAGCTCATATTCATACAGCTTCTGAAGAATTTCCTTTCTCACAAAACATCTTTTACTCTCTGCACAGTTGTTTCTACCTGTTTTGATGTTTGCAAATGTCATGGAGCAGCGCGTAATAACACCCAATGGTGTATGCTAAGATACCGATGCATATGTACACCAATGTGTATTTACTCGGCGGTGTAATGATCTTACGCGGTGATGTAAAAAGAATCCCACATGCATCCCCCATGTGCAATATTCGGGTGTATATACAACCGTGTAATAAACACAACCATGCAACTTCATACACAATCACGTAAACCATCCATCGCTCTTCACCACAAGAGCCCACACACCCAACAACACACACAAAACTCTCCTCCCTATTTGATCAACTCCCAAGCCGACCAACCAAACTTATCCCCTTCTTTCTCAATCTCCATTATTCATGATAATCATTCCTCGTTATGTACTCATTACTATGGAAGGAAGGCTCAATCAGAATCCATAAGTTCCACAATCTCCATGTGATCGCCATCATTATCCCCGAAACCCTGCACTTCAGGCCCATCTTCGTACTCCCAGACACACTCGGCCATCAACTCCAAATCAACTCCATCGAGTCTCAGCGCCCGCTTTGTCGTATCAGGTAGGTTCTCCAAATCCAGATCCAGATCCAGATTCCTCACATGCTGCTTTTCAACATCTGCTTGCTGTTCTATATTGCCTGGCTTCTTGAGCAGAGGACGTCGCTTAGGCGCTTGAATGGTTGGATTCGAATCCCGCGTTTCTTGTTGATTCTTCTCGTGCTCAGTCATCAGCGGCGCATTCGGGTCATTATCCCTGTGCGCCTCTCGCAGGAACAGGCCAGTCTCGCCATAGGACGGCCCTTTTACAACGCCTATTGTTGGATTTGGATGTCGAATTAATTGTCCGCTTTCTAGGTAAGCATGTGCTCTGGAGGCGCCCGTCTCCATCACGATGGGATTTCCGTTAGCATCGTGGGTTGGCGGTGCAGGCTCTGGGTGGTGAATTATCAGACGCGGGCGACGTGAGTTACGAGCTGACGCAGCCAAAGGCTTCTCTGCATCCTCATCCTTGTCGACAGATAACATAAATACCCGTCCGCTCGCGTCTCCTACGACAAGCTTCTTCTTGTCAGGCGAGAACATGCCACATGTAATGGGAGCTGGCGCTTCCAACAAGTTTCTAACCAGCAATTTGCTCAGGCTTCGCACATTCCACACCTTCACCATTCCATCTGACGAACCAGTGTAAAACCTATCCGGAGTCGTGCCCCAGGCCGTAAACTTTACGCCAACATCATCTCGTTCCCGGTCGTTAACGCACTCATCAATCGGCTCGCCATGTCGAAGTACATGGATCGGTTTGTCGGATAGCGCAGTGTCCCAGACATACACATTTCCATCTGTACAGGCGGCCGTGATATAGCTGTAGGCATAGGAGTTCGGCCTAAAAGGGTCTCTGGTCAGTACAATATATCCATCATCGAGTCAAGTCTTTGACTTACATTATCGTGAGCTCGTTGATATCTATAGCAGTGCAGTCCAAGACCTTGATATTGGTGAAAACGTTCACGCCCTCGGCGGCTGGGGCGGGCGTGTACACCCTAATCTGGGTGCGCGTGCCAGGATCTATTTCCAATCCGGCCGGCGACGTTGCTGCGATGAAAGACGGCTGCGTTGGGTGCCACAGCACCTCAAACACGTTGGAGTTCTTTCCAGAAATGACCCGCCATCTTTCGCCTGTGAGGCCATCCCAGAGACAAAGTTCTCCCGAGTCTCGCCTCTCAACAGGGATGTCATTATCATCACCCGTCCGACTTCGAGGAGAATATCCAGCCAAAAGGAGATGCTGGACTTCTTTAGAGACACCCCATTGCATAGTGGCGGGGAAATAAGCCCACTTTTCCGTAGAGACCGTGTTCCCGTCGCCGTCAGTAACGCGCGAGCAGGAAAAACTTATATACGGACTCCCAGACAGATCGTTCTCTTTTACAGAGTATATGCGGACTGCGTTCGTTGCAACATCAGCAGCAGTTGCGACCATCCCTGATTCATGACGAGAGGCTGCCACGAAATTGACATTGCCGTCGTGTGCCCATTCGCCTACGAGATCCATAGACGCCCCGGTCGATTGCACCTTCCATATCTTGACACAACAATCAAACCCGGCGGTGTACGCCCTGTCATTGGCAGAATCGTAGTCTGAAGCAACGACGGAAGAGTAGAGCCAGTAATCCTGGCTCTGCCGCATGCTCTCTGTTGAATTTTCCCCCTTCTCGATTATTGGCCTGACAATACGGTGCTGCGGATAAGACTTCAAAGTTCGCAGGCTGCAAGAGCCCAGAACGAGATTACCTGGTTTATTGTACTGCTGATTGTGTGCATCCGAGTGTTCTGTCGTGCCGCAGATAAAGCCATCCTCAGAAACCCAGGCAATCGTCATTACGTCTCCAGCACACCCAGTCCACTGGGCCCTGAGTTGCATCTCATCCTCAAGCGACTTGCGCAGTTCATTCCTAAAGCTTTGCGGTCGTCTCGTTGAGAACCCACGCGGTCCAACAATCTGCCGCGCTAGCAGCAAGGAGCTCGTCCTGCTTTCCCGCACGAAGCTGCCTTGCTTGTTCTCGTCGTCGAGCTGAAGAGTCAATACCGCGGGTTTAAGGGTACCCTCCTTGTAAATCAAGTCCTCAAAGACATTCTCAATCGCAGACCTGCTTCTCCCAGGGAGACGCCCATCGCATGCCTTGACCAAGTTAGAGTACTCAGACCGGCGGGGCTTCAACCATTTTAAGACTTTGCGGAGGTCCTTCTTGACATCCTTGGACTTCTTGGCGTGGCCCAGGACATCCCATAGCACCGATCGAAGCTGCTCGAGTTCATGTGCAGAGAAGTCGACATGAACCTGTATCGGTAGCGACCCCAGTTCGGTCGCAGGAAAGGGAAAGAATTCTTGGGCCGAATTGAGGGCAAAAATCCTACGTTTACTAGCAAGATAGGGCTTCTCCTTTGCCTTCAGTCTACAATCTGGTTGTGGGTCTGGAGTCGAGGCTGTAGATGAGGCGGGCGCTGAAGGAATTCGTGCGGGGACCGAAGGTATTCGCGCGGAATTGAAAGAGGGCGGCGCTGTTGGCTTCAAAGGCGCTGGGGATGGTATTGAAGGTGCGGCTACTGAAGACGTCTTCTTGATGCCGACACCATCACCGAATTTTGGTATTGGTATGGGGGACGTCGAAACCTTCTGTTCATATTGTCTCACCCGAAGCTGCTCGGGACGTTGTTCGCGCGACGGCGGTGGGACAGGCAGTCTTGTGGCCGGTAAAGGAACCGGCGTCTCTACAGACGGCCTGATGGATGCCGGGGATTTAGTATCTATCTTCGTCGTCGAATCCTAAACAAGACGTATCGTTAGCTGGGTTGACCTATTACTAAAGCCGAACAAAAGAAGGAAACGGGAAAGCGGCCCATACAAGCTCTGCGAGAATAGCTTGAAGTTCTATGGGAATCCGCGCGGCAAGTTTTGCCTCATATTCGGGACTAATCCTGCCATTCCCTTTGCGGTATTCGCGTGTGAAGTCGAGACCGGTAAGAGTGCCAATAATCTAGGCAAGAGCAAGGAATTAGATCAAGAGACCTTTGTAAAGCAAATATATATTTTTAGAGAGGGCAAAAAAGAGGCCAGAAGGCGAGCCCGGGTAGAGGGGCGGTGGGTGGGTAAGGTAGGAAGAATAATTGATGGGCGCATGCTTGGGCTTACCTTCGTACCGATCATTCGAGCCTCTGCCGGACTTCTCCTCCAACCCTCTTCCAAAGACTGGACATGCCGGTCAACGTGAGGGAAAACCTGGTCCTGCAAGCACTTTTGAAAGACGGATTTATCTGCCCATCTAGGGCCAGCTCCGAGCCGTAATTTCTTGCTGGGTGGTTCGTCCGAACTATCCTCTCGCGCCGTACCGTCAAGCGATAACTTCCTAGAGACGGAAGGAAAAGGGTTAGTTCTCGTCGCGGGTAGAGTCGCTGCTGCCGGAGGTGATGTTGTCGCGGTGAGGGTAGAGCTCATGTGGGAGGCGGGTCGCGAGAACGGCACGGGTAGCTGAACAGGCGCCGACGTGCTAACGCGACCAAAATTGCAAATTAAGATTATATTCGTATAGTAATGGGATATCTGGTATATGATTCTAAAGAATCCAGAGAAAAATAAATACGATGTGTGGAAAATACGTACCTGTCCATTGTGTGGCGTCGTCCTTCGTAGGTGGTGGTACAAGGAAGAAACAGGAGCTAAAGGTCTAGGCCAAGAAATTAGGCCATTGCGTTTGCACTAATTTAGGCCATCGCGCTTGCAATAATTTAAGCCTAAAAGGCTCAGCCCCGCTTTTCTTGAAAGTTTTCCATTAATATTATTTATATTATTTATATATTATATTTTGAGATTTTATTGTATTATAAATTATTATATATATTATTCTTATAGTAAGCTTCTTTCTAATACACTAGTACTTATTTCTACTATAACTTTCTGTATTATTTTCCTTCTTCATTTTAACATACATTTGCAACATAATAATCATCCCTCATAATATAAAAGTTTGACATGCTTCTGCCATCTTATATATTATCATTACAGCTACAATCTAAACTTTCATTTACTTTACTGTGATATATCAGTAGTGAGCAGTTTCATCTTGCAGTAAGTAATTGCTATAGCCGCAAAGATCTTGCAAAACTTCCAGCCATGTTCGGCTCATCAGATTTTCATCTGTTTGTACTCATGTTCAAGAAGTCCTAAAACAAGCAATTGCAATTAATTTCATCCTTAAAATATCAAAGCATCTCAATCCTCCCAAAAGATACTCCCAGCGCTACTTTCAAGTCCTTATTAATACTTATAAAAGTACTCTACACGCCTTTACTTACGTAAAATAACTGTTCTTACACATATATATCCATCCATTTATATGTTGTACAAGCCTATCATCCATCCATACATACATAGCTATATACCTACGCCTGGAAACCAAGAATAAATTCCAAATCCATTCAATTAACGCGTTCGCGTTCGCGCTCGCGCATCCCGCCGCAGCTGCGCGTCAAGCCCAGGCGCCGCGTTCCAAAGCCGTCTGGTTCGCGTCCCACCCACCACCATCCTGGCAGACATGTGACAGCGCGTCAGCGCATTCACTCACGCTCTGTCCCCACCACCTGGGCAATTGTGTAATAAAAACACAAAGTCACGGGAAGGGCAAACGCCCTTTGATATGGAAACCATTTATACTACCCCTCTGCCCCCTAACTCACAAAAAAACTGTGTTCATCATCAATTCAATACATTTCATTCTATCCCCTTTTTCATACATCTACATTCCTAACCTATGGAAAATCATAAATAAAAATCCCCGCTTTGACATAAGAGAAGTATATAACTAATGTTGTACTTCTCGCCGGAAGCGGTACGTTACAAAAGTCAAAATACAAAGAAAAAATAACCGTTTTTTTTAAAAAAAAAGGCAAAACAATAAAAACTGGCTTTCATTTCCTTTTCTACATTTATCCTGTCTTATCCTCTTACTCTCCTATCTCGTCTTATATATTCGACTCTCTTACAACACAAAAGATAGCAAGTGGCTAGCTGGAGGGGTATTAAAGTATGGCTTGTTGCTGATGGTAGATGGCTGCGCAAAGCTATCCAAAAACAAATCGTATAGACACATAAAAAAAAAAAAAGTAAATTTACAACTTGGGCCTGGTTTCAGCGTTGGCTTTAATCTCCTCGTACATGCGGTCAATCTGTTCCCGGAAGGCCCTGGCGGTCTGGGGGCGCTTGGTCTTCAATCTAGAGGAGAGAAAAAAAGAGTCAGTTATATATACTAAGCCGATGACTTAGTGTTCATTAAAACTTACGTGGGAGTCAGCAGCTCATTCTCAATTGTGAATGGTTCAATGTCAAAGTAGGCATTCTTGACCTTCTCAAAGTTGTTGAACTTGTGACTCTTACCGATCTGGTCAAGAAGCTTAAGGAAGGCCGCCTTGACGCGGGGGTCGTTGGCGGCAACCTTGAGCGCAGCCTTGTCCTCGGCTGAGATGTTCTGCTTGAGGATCTTGCTGGCATATGGGGCAAAGTGGACGGGATCGATGCCAAAAATGCCGACCAGGCTTGACTCCTTAGGATCACCGTGCACAAAGGCCATGGAGATCAGGTTGGAGCTGCCCAGGTAGACGTTCTCGATGCGCTCAGGCGAAATGTACTCGCCCTGTGCAAGCTTGAGCACGTTCTTCTTGCGGTCAATGATCTTGAAGCGACCCATGCTGTCGACCTCAACGATATCGCCAGTGTGGAACCACCCATCGGGCTCGATCGCCTTGGCCGTCTCTTCTGGGTTGCGATAGTACTCCTTGAAGATAATGGGACCGCGCATAAGCAACTCGCCGCGGGGGTTGGGCTTGTCCTGAACCGTATAATCGTAGTCGGGCACCGACTCAATGCAAAGCTCGACCGAAGGGCAGGGAGGGCCAATGTTACCGGTAGTGAAGTCACCTGGCAGCTGGACAGTGCCGACGGCATAAGTCTCGGTCATACCGAAGCCCTGGACGAAGTTGTTGCCGAAAGCCGCGCGAAGGAAGACGTGCACGTCAGGATCAAGCTGAGCGCTACCACTGACCATGGTGCGAGCACGCGTCAAGCCTACGCCCTTGAGAACCTTGGGGGTCCAAATCTTGTCATACAAGAAGTGCTTGTTGGTGGCCTTGCCGATGGGAAGCTGCATGCTGGCCTTCTTGGTCTCAATGACGCGCCGTGAAAGCGCACCCTTGAACCCCTCCTGCTCAATAGTCCCAGCCTGGATCGCTGAGTTGATGCGGTTGAAAAGACGGGGTACCGACATAAGACCGGTAGGGCGCAACAGCTTGATATCCTCAACAAGAGTCGCAATGTCACCATGGAAGTATCCGATAGCCGCGCCAGTGGCAAGCGCAGTCTGATCAGCCATGCGCCCATAGATATGTGCGAGGGGAAGATACGACAGGTGGACATCGCCAGCGAGGATGCTCTGGTTAGCGCGGGCCGCCGAGATACCAGCCACACCCTGCTTGTGAGTAATCAGAACACCTTTGGGGTCACCGGTTGTGCCTGAGGTGTAGTTGATAGTGAGAATGTCATCGGCCGTGGGCGGACGAATAGGGCGTCCAGATCGCGCACCGATAGCCTCGACATCCGACATGGAGAAGATCTGGATGCCAACCTGGGCAGCTGCGGCATTCAATATCGACAACTTTGAGTGGCCAGTCATCTCACCAGCATCCAGAGGATCGAGGGAGATGATGATCTTGAGCGAAGGCACGCGAGGCGCAAGCTTCAACAAGGTAGGTATATGTGGAAGCGAGCAGGCAACGCTGATCAGACCGCTGTGGTTGATGATGTACTCGGTGGCCTCGGGCCCCAGAGTCTCGTAGAGGGAAACGGGCCATAGCGACTGGGAGAGCAAAGCCAGCTCTGTGATCTGCCACTCGGGGCGGTTTTGCGCCCAGAGGCCAACCGCATACTTGTCCTCCTTGACGCCAATTCGCTGGTGAAGCTCAACAATACCGGCACCCAAGTTCTTTCTGCGCTCAGCGACCTCGGCATATGTCTGCCATACAAACTTAGTCTCCCATGTCTTGGTGTTGGGGTTCCAGGGTCTGTGACCCAAGCACTTGTTCCTGGGGACGCTGGCGGCTGAAGCCTCGAAGAGGTCGTGAATTGTTCTCTGGGCTGGGTCGAAGGTCTCGAGGAGGGGCCCGTTCAGGAAGCGCCAATGACGGTAGATTGGCGTTCTGTTGGGGCGCTCGGTGCCGGGAATTGGGAGCGCATAGGGCGAGCCGGGAGGAGGAGGCTGCGCGATCGTATTGATGTAGGCTGTCGTGTCCTGCTTTGGAGCCATGGCTTGGATGTGTTGGTGTTGATGCTCTGTGAAAGGAAGGAAGATGGCGGGGAATTTGTTAGATGCGCCCCGGGCAAAACAAAGAACGGATTCGCGAAAATGGTCGTGGGGAGGGCGAGGGCGGTAAGGCTGATCGTCACTGGCGTCACCGTTTCTTGTATGACGAGAGGATGTTTTGGAGGAGAGACCAAGGGATGCACGAAAAAAAAGCCACACCCAGCTGCTGGAAGATCTTCTCCTTTTCGATCACTACGCCGGCATTCGGCAGCATGTGGTCTCGTCCAAGGTGGCCTCGAGCCGAGTGTGACAGGGATTGAAGCTAACCCCATGGTGCCAACCCATGAAATAGCGTCACTCAGGTACCTGCAACCCAAACCAATTGACAGCTTCCAGCACCAGCACTGAAGCCACGAAAGAGCTGCAAAGGATGAAATGCCAACCAAGCGATCGAAAACGTCGATTTCATTCCAAACTTTATTTCCGCTACTCACAGGCTGATCAACAAAACCACAATATCTTGAGTTGAATCCCACCAGCTGTTAGGGACTGCGTACCCCAGAACTGGGCGCTCGCATTCTCAGCCTCGGTTTGTCTTGGGCGTTGGTGGGCACAACCTGACCTGTGGCGGATGAGGACGCGACCGGAATGGTAAACGGGGCCGATTACCGTACCAAAAGCCGCCAAGAATCAAAACCCACCTCTTGTTCGCGGAGACATCGCGGAGGGCATTTCCCGGTATGGATGTCACATGCGCAGTGCCAGGCTTTTGGGCTGCGGGATGCGGAAAATTGATTGGGACAGAGAACACGAAAGTCGGAGAGACAAGAGATGGGACGTGGGGATCCCGTCTCGAATAATGCGGGGTGCGGAGAAGCTGTCAACTTCTATCAGCCCATTCTCCAGCTTTCCTTTTTTAAATGTTGGCGATATCAAAAGGTGGACGACTGCTCGCTCTTTCCATCAGGGTGCATGTTCTGGGATGACGGATATCCACTCTTCAACAGCGGGGGCGGGGAAGCCGACGTCAACTCAACACCGATATGCCAGGATCATCAACATTGTTCAAGTTTTCTTGGAGAGGAGGCATTCTTGCAGCATGCTGTCGTACCGAGATAAATGCTGCATGCAGCTTCCATCCCACAGCATCATGGACCTCAATGGCAAGCCAAAAGACTGCTTTGAGTCGCTGGGCTTATGTGATTTCGCCTCGGACAACCATCGACCTCGGCTGGGGCAACCTGCAGGGCCTTGATCAGTTTATAATCACCGAAATGCCCCAGTGGATGCCAATAAAATGCCCAGCTTCCGCCCCGCGATTCAGCGGCCAGAAGCTCCACTTCAAAGGGCATGGATGCGTACTGGCTTGGCATTGAAGAAAGCACTGACCAATTTCCTCTATGCACAACTCGAAACCGCCAAGAAATTGAGGGACTCGAGCTTGAGATGAAACTCCATCACTTTCATCACTCTGTCTCCAGTCTTGTCTCCAAATCATTTTTGAGCTTCATATTCGAGTCACTGTTTGGAAATGTGGCAATGACTTAAAACGCACGCCACCGCAATGACGTGACTGGAGTTTGAGTTTTTTCTTCTTTTTATTCTTTCCTTCTTTCATCGATTGCCAATCTTGAAGATTCAGTCGCCTGATGTGAAGCAGAACATCTCAGGGACGGAAAGATACAAGCGCTGAACGTCTCGAGTGCCGAAAAGAAACCGAGTGAACAAGCAAGAAGCGTACAAGAAGAGAAAAAGAGAAGCGCCGGGAAATAAATCACCTTGACAGAGAACAAGCGGGGATCACTTCCCCTTATATCCAAAACCTCCAACGGTGGAAGTTACAGATTGAGAAACCCAACCAAATGAGCCGCGAACAGAGATAAAACCCAACACAGCGATCAAGCTGGTATCCAGTGGCGGGAAGCTCCATTGCCGGCATGGAAGCGAGACCTCACGATGTCACTTTACCGCATGACAGGTTATAGTACAAGCTGGTGATCTGTGTTTCAGGGGCGTGATGAAGCTTTTGTTCAACGGCTTGGACTCTCGTCTCCGCTTGCCATTGCGTTGCGCCTTGACACATTCTTGTCAAGGCAGGACAGGACAAAAAACTTTTGGCATATCCAATCTTTTCTCTTTTCCTTCATTCACTTCTTGTTCACAAACCCCCCACGTCCAGTTGATTCTGGTTTCTTTTCTTGGTATTCTCTTCTCACCTTCATTTCTTCAAGGAAAAAAACCAGTGGTTTTTTTTTTCATATTAACACACCCTACATTCTGATATCATCGCTCTTTTAGATATTTTCGGTTTTCTTGTATGCCTTTTATTTCGATATAAATAACCCCTCAACACCAAAGACCAAAAAAACCCCAAGACAATAAAAAAAGTAAAATAAATAGCCGAAGCCAAAATGAAATCCTTCAACTTCAACCCCTCCGCCCTCCTGCTCCCGATCCGTATCTTTCAAGGCCTCTTTTCAACCCTTGTCCTCGCCCTCTCAGCCTTTGGTATTGCTTCCTACCCCCATTTTTCCCTCGTCGACTAAAACTGACATGATAATACAAAGTCGCACACTGGTACAACACGACAACGGTAGTCTCCTCCCCCACCCAGATCAACTTTCTCCTCTTCATCGGCACGTTCTCGGTCTTATCCATCGCCTGCCTGGAAATCTTCCCCCGAATCTTCCCCCGCGCCGCAGCGAACCCTTATATCGCCCTCGGAGTAGAATTCACCAACGTCCTGTTCTGGTTCGCGGGGTGGGTGGCGCTCGCCGTTTTCCTGTCCAAGCTTCTTTTCTGCAGGGGAGCCGTCTGCCATGCCGCTCAGGCTGATGTGGCGTTCGGTGCCATGGCCTGGATGAGCTGGACCGGGTCGGCGGGCATCTTGGCTGCTAGTGTCTTCAAGGCTGGATTCAGGAAGCCTAGTGGTGTTGAGGTTCCTGTTGCTGGTGGTGTCAAGGGAGCTAAAGCGGCTGTTGAGAAGGAGGCTGTTTAAGTTTTTTGTTTGTGGGGGATGTGATGCGGGAAGGATCTTGAGGATCTGAAGATCTGGCTTTCAGGATCGGTCCAATCCTTCTGGCGGGAAGGAATTTGTAGATCGAATCGGATCGGTCGAGAAGGAAAGGTTACTCGGACCGAGCTATTGGTAAACCTTGCATTTTCTTATCCCCTTTTATCCATGCAAAAATACCTGGGGCAGTTTGGGCTGGCTCCCCCTTTTCGAAACGCTGGCTCATGGGATTATGGCAAGGGATTTTTGGGCGAGTGATTGGAAGTGGGAGGGTGCCATTACGAGATTTTTATGAAACGACGGGGTTTGGTTTGTTCTTTTGGAACTTTGTTTGGTTTGGATTTGGTCTCTTCCCTGAGGGTCTGGCATCCAAGTGTCTCTTTCCTTCTTTTTTGATGACGGCGAAAAAAAGCGAACAGCGAAATGGTTCCTGATTGTTGTTATTTTTTTTCGACAGTTTTCGAGTGTTTTTTACTGTTGGCTTTTTTTTTGGGGATATACTTTTATTTTATTTTACGTCAAAGAGGAGGGAGTGACATCTTTGTCGCCTAGGTTCTGGTCTAGATGGTCAGCCAAGAAGAACGGCGGGTGTCTTCAGAGTACCTATTCTGGATGTCAGCCTTGGGAAGGTGAGTCGTTTCTTGGGAAAGTTTGGGGTTGAGGGCGCAACCTTGTTGTGCTATTACTCAATGGGGGTTTCTAGATATGTAACACCAATTACATGTTTTCCTAATCTTCATGGTAGATGGCCTGTTTATTTCAAGGCAAACATGTGGTGCGATCGAATGTGTAAGAGTCATGACATGGCAAACAGAACTGCTGTCCAATGCTTCTGTTCATATCATCTCGTCTGCCCATCTGCCTGTTAAAAAGGACCTCTGAAGAATTATGTATCTCCCGTCTCTCCTTAACTGCAATATTTCTTGACGGTTACGATGACCCCGGTTGGAACCTCTTCTCTCGCGGTCAGAGGCCAGATGACACCTATTGACCAGCTTATCCATCCCGGCTTGTGGGTTTGGTTCAATCATAATCGCCTGGGCTTCGACCGTTCTGATATTGGAGATGTAGTATCATCCATCGCCCTTGTATTCGATGCGCTCGCGCAATGTCTCGAACTAATCCCAAAAGGCCGAATTTCATTGAAAAGTTCCAAGATTCCCTATGTTGTCGGAGAAGCAGTATGTCTGAGCTCTCCCACCTACAGCAGTATGGTGTGAGCATTCCGTCTAAAACACCCCGTTGTTAGCCTTGGGCGAGGACGCCCCTTGCGCTCGATGTCATAAATCTAGAACAGAGGTCTTTGTATGTGTACCCGTTTTCTGAACGATTTTTCGCTGATGACCGAAAGCTCCCGCCCGCAGTTGTCCCGTCATATCTCAGTATGTTTCGGAGGGGCCGCGCAGCCCATTACGCCCTGTTCCACAGGAATACAGGAGTAATAACGCAGTTTGACGACCTCGTCCCAGATTTCAAGAATGCAACGAACGAGTTTGAAGAACAATATGGGCTGTTTTGTGAAGATCTCAGCGATAACCCGTTCAAGATGAAGAAGGCTGAGATAGTCGCTGCGGGGTTGGCCACTGGTGTGGTGATCGCCGACGAACTCCTGGCACCCTTTACAACGCCCTAGTAGTATGATGGGCTTGGAAGCGGTGTCATGATGCAGTCCTTAAGGAGGTCGAGGACCGCCTGCGCGTTGTTGAGGAGCGTCTGGGCATCCAACCGCAAGCTATATAGCAGCCGCAAGAAGAAGCCGATCTCGTTCTGGCGAACATTGACCCTCAGCTATTCAACTAGGAGAACTCTGCAGAGGTCGGAGTAGTTGCGCACGTTTCTCGAATTACCTAAGTCGTACGTTACTTGGCGTTAGGGTGGGACCATGGAGCGACCCGCGAGATCGGCCACATTTTGGGGGTCGCGCGAGGATTTTTGCTCGGATCAGCTACTAAAATCGGTATGCAGGACGGCATGGCATGGAGAGTGGGAATAGCCTCACCCTCCATTTTAATTTTTTTTCAGCCGCTTTCTTCGGAAAACTATTTTAAGTGCTTCAGTTCCCCCTCCCTTGGAAACACAGAAAAAGAGATCTCACAATGCCACCACCAATACTCAGATCTATATCACTCATGTCATATAAGGCCTTCATTGCGAATGAGCTGTATTGCCGGATTGGGACTGGGTTGGGGTTGGTCTAAAGGTTTCGTGTAAGTGATCGACAAACTTTAACCCCTCATTGGGAGCTAGCTACCCCGCGCCACCACCACCAACAGCACGCTTCTGTTCCGAACCTTCATCTCAACTCATGAAACCCATCCTGCCACCTTGTTTGACATTGAATGGTGGGGGTAATATGCAAGTAGGGAAACCTACCATAGTAGCTCTGGTGGGGAAAAAAAAAAAGCTGCCAACAATCGAAAAGACGGGAAGTACGGATACAAGGCGAACTCGCCTTCAAACAAGACAATGACGAATACCGGTATCGATTCAGGGTCTTCCCTGTCTGCTTTGTCCTGTCATCGACGAGTCTGATGATAGTTTTCCAGTCCAATGGCTCAACAATTCGATGTCTTGGATTTGCAGCACGTTGCCCCGCGCCATGAATCGATGGCGCGATTGCGTGCTTTGGAGTTCACCCCACTATATCCCCAAACCGGCATGCAACCTTGGACGTGGGACAACTTGCCTGCCTTGCAAAACTGTCTGTAATAGAAATTCGCAACACACGCGTGGTGTGAGGTGAGTTAATGAAAGACGGCTTGACCATCAACCCGGGAAGCGAAAGTGTGGGCGCGTAACGCAGGGGAAAAGCAACCTTGGTCGAGAAAAAAAAAAGGTAAAAGGAGCAGAGCTTTCCCGTTCCCCGTTCTCGTCTCTTCTCCCCTTTGTTCCCTCATCATACCAACTCACCTCAACCGCGAGCTTCAATCCAAGGCCATATTCTTTTGTTTTGATACCCCATTTGATACCCATTGCCCCTTCATAAAAATGGCCGGACAGAGATTCGAGACTATGCAGCTCCATGCGGGGTATGTAACATTTCCTCGTCCACGTACACAGTCCAAGCGAGCAAGAAGCTGACTTGTAGACAAAACAAATTAGCCAGGAGCCTGACCCGACCACCAATGCCCGGGCTGTTCCCATCTACGCTTCCACCAGCTTCGTCTTTAACGACTCAGCCCATGGCGCCCGCCTCTTCGGGCTCAAGGAGTTCGGCAACATCTACTCCAGAATCATGAAGTGAGTGGTAAACAAGAGGGTATCCAAGGCGGAACCACCGTACTAACCATTCTAAAAACAGTCCCACTGTCGATGTTTTCGAGAAGAGAATCGCTGCCCTCGAGGGTGGTGTTGCTGCCGTTGCCACTTCCTCAGGTCAGGCTGCCCAGTTTATGGCCGTTGCTGCGCTGGCGCACACTGGCGATAACATCATCTCGACCTCCAACTTGTACGGTGGCACATACAACCAGTTCAAGGTGCTCTTCGCTCGCTTCGGTATCACCACCAAGTTCGTCAATGGCGACAAGCCCGAGGAGTTTGCCGCTGCCATCGACGACAAGACCAGGGCCATCTACATTGAGAGCATCAGCAACCCTCGCTACAGCGTCCCAGACTTCGAAGCTATCGCCAAGATTGCGCACGAGCATGGTGTTCCTGTTATTGTTGACAACACCTTCGGAGCTGGTGGCTACTTTGTTAGACCTATTGATCACGGCGCCGATATCGTCGTCCACTCGGCTACCAAGTGGATCGGTGGCCATGGCACCACCATTGCCGGTGTCATCGTCGATAGCGGCAAGTTCGACTGGGGCGCGAACGCCAAGCGCTTCCCTCAATTCGTCGAGCCCTCAGAGGGTTACCATGGCCTCAAGTTCTGGGAGACTTTCGGTGCCATCAGCTTTGCCATCCGTGTTAGGGTTGAGATCCTCCGTGATCTTGGTGCCTGCCTGAACCCCTTCGGCGCGCAGCAGCTCCTGATCGGTATCGAGACCCTTTCTCTCCGCGCCGAGAGGCACGCTTCCAACGCTCTTACCCTCGCCCGTTACCTTGAGGCCAGCCCATACGTCTCCTGGGTGTCGTACCCTGGTCTTGAGAGCCACCCAACCCACGAGAACGCCAAGAAGTACCTGACTCGCGGCTTCGGCGGTGTCCTGAGCTTCGGTGTCAAGGGCGGTGGTTCTGCTGGCAGCAAGATTGTTGATGGCTTCAAGCTTATTTCCAACCTTGCCAACGTGGGCGACTCCAAGACTCTGGCTATTCACCCCTGGTCCACCACCCACGAGCAACTCACCGACGAGGAGAAGATCGCCTCTGGTGTTTCTGAGGTATGTGACTTTGCATGATTGATGTGCTGGATTCGATGAATGCTAACGATTTGCTATTCAGGACCTTATCCGTATTTCTGTCGGCACTGAGCATATTGAGGACATCGTCGCCGACTTTGAGCAGTCGTTCACGAATGCTGAGGCTGAGTTGGTTGACAGGACCAAGGAGTAAATTCTGCCAAAAAACTGTTGAAAGATTCCCAATTTGATAATTTAGCGTGCAAGTGCTTTTGAAATAATAAATAAAAGGATGACAAAACTCTTGACTGTTTGAGCCATGATTGTGATTGACCAAATATGCCGTGTTGCTCTGGCGGAAAGGAGTCGGTGGTTGTGAAGTCGGCCGCTCCTTGATTGTAGGTAGGGCCCTTGCACCAAAGGCTACAAAAAACCTGGAATGTGAGCATCTTTGAGCATCCCCAGATCTAACTTCCAGCAAGAAACCTCCGCCCATCAATCAGACTGCGAGTTAAAATTCGGTATCTCCAGGGTAATAAAGTATTTCTAGAGAGAATAAGATGATAAGAGACTTCAATTGCAAAGTTTCTTTCGGTGACCCCTTTTTATCATCAGTTGAATCTCAGCTTCGTCGTTTGGAAGGGCCCCATTATTTTGTAGCAAACGCCAATCAGCAGCCAATCAAATACCCCTGCACTTTTTTACTGGGTACCTTGCTGTAACCCATTCCACCTCTTAACGTCAACGTCAATCTGCTGCGCGCCAGCCAGCTCCAGTTTCAGAACCTCCTCCATCAACCATCATCACCACCAAGCACCACCTTTTCTTTCTTTTTTTTCTCGGTTTGTTTGATTTCGTAACAATGCGGCTGCTCACAACCCTCATCCTCCCCTTACTGGGGACCCTCACCTCCGCCAAACAACCAATCCAAAAAGTCCAACCGCAAACATCCCTCACCGTCCTGATCCCCGCTACGCAACAACTCCCCAACCCGAACCTCCTGCCCCCATCAACGAGCGCGACGCTGTCGGCCCTCAACAAACCCCTCATCTCGGCCCCCATAACCGTGGCTAGCACATTTGTCTTTCACAACGTCACTCCGGGGACTTATTTGGTGGATATACACTGCACCACGCACGCGTTTGCGCCTCTGAGGTTGGATGTGCTGCGGGGTGAGGAGGGAAATGGCAGACTGACGGTTAGAGCGTGGGAGACGTACAGGGGGAACGACTGGGGGAATAAAGGGGAGGAGGTGACGAGGAGGGGGGAGGAGGAGCATACGGTGGAGGCGAGGGTGTTTGGGTGGAAGAGTTATTTCATGGAGAGGAGTACATGTCAGTATTTTTTTTTTCGCTTTTACCGGTCTGATTTGGATCGTGCTTGCTAACAATGATGATTAGTCTCGATCTTGAGTATCTTCAAGAACCCGATTATTCTGTTGAGTCTGGTCAGTATGGGGTTGTTCTTTGGGATGCCCAAGTTGGTGGAGAATAGTAAGTTGAACGACACATGAAAAGGAGGGTTAGAGAGAAGAGATTTGCTGACGAGAGATGATAGTGGACCCCGAGATGCGCGCTGAGTGGGAGGAGAACCAGAAGAAGAACCCGATGAATGCTATAATGGGCGCTGCATCTGGACAGCAGGCGTCGAACCCGATGGCCAACTTTGACATGGCTGCTTATTTGGCTGGAACGGCGAAAAAGGAGGATGGCAATGGGAAGAAGAAGAAGTAATGAATAGTATTGTTGGTGTATAGGTGATAAGCGAAGGAATGGTGTAAAGGGGCTGATTCCTTCAAGTGATCATAATATATGACAGGGATAGCTTCTGGTGTATTGCATTGCAAATCTATCATCTTTCTTCTCGCTCGTCACTCAATTCTAGCCTGTAGTTGTAAGTATCCCTTTGATCTCTACTCACATCCAAAAGATTCCAGCCTGGCTCCTGAGCCAACCGTATGTAGAGTTTGATACGATACAGCGCCCATTGAAAGTCTCACCAGGTCCCAAAAATGTAACGAGGAGGCTCCTCACATAATCCCCCAGTTCTCTACGGCGACACGACCCTTCCTCACTCCTTAACCCTGGCCTCCCCCTCGGTTTCCCTTTCCATAACAAGACCTCTTCGTCATCGTCAACGCTGCTCACTTTCTCAAAGTCCTTGACGTAATCACCTGCATCAATCGTTTCTCCCTCCCTTCTATTCCGCATCCACGTAAACACGGACTCGCCATGTGCATCTATGACTTCAATGTCGACGTTAACGTTCTCGATCAAACTGTAGGCAATTTCGAAACTTTTGTAGATACCGTGAAGTCGGATTGTCGGGCCCCCTAACGCGTGCATCAGCGCCGTCCGACCTTCTTGATCCACAACATTCAGCTGAGCCTCGCCAATCTGGAGCAAATGATTGGCAATATCTTTCCAACCATTGCTTGCAGCCCACATTAGTAGAGTGAGTCCAGACTTGTCCCTAGCGCTTAAATCTACCCTGTCCAGGTGAACTAAATATTTGACAGTCTCATACGCCTCGGTGCCGCCAGCTGCGGCGTGTATCAAGGCTGTACCCCCATTTTCATCCTTCTCGTTTAGGTCAACTTGGCCATTCTCAACCAGATATCGAACAGCATCTGTCCAGCCATTTCGCGCGGCTAACATTAGAAGAGTAAGCCCGTCTCTATTCCTGGCATGCAAATCTGCCTGGTAGATTCGGATCAACTGGGCGACCATGTACTGAAAGCCACCTGCCGCGGCATGCATTAGGGCAGTCTCTCCATTTTTATCTTGGGCATTTATCTGGCACTGGCCATCATTGATCAGCTGCAAGACTACATCCGTTAGCCCCGTGCCTGCCGCAAGCATCAATGCCGTTCGCCCGCGGTGATCCTGGGCTTCCAACTGACGGTAACCAGTGTGGAATAGAAAGTTAATCATTTTGTTGCGCGGGTCGTGAAGCCAGTTATATTGTATGGCCAACATCAACGGTGTCTGTCCCTCGATGTCTTGACCATCATGGTTCTGAGCATGACCGTTCTCGATTAAATAACGAGCCAGTTCTTCATCACCTTTCACAGCCGCTAGCATTAATAAAGTTCGTCCACGCTCGTCCCTGGTCTTCAAATCAAGCCGGTACTTTTGTTTAAGGAACGTAAGGTGCTGCGCCCCCAAGATACCAGCTTCCATTCCGGCGCACAACACCACCCCTCCAACAGCCGGATTGAGTCTCAGAAAAAGCTCAAAAATACGAGTTACCCGTCTTTGCTTTGCTTCTAGTCCCATGTTTTGGGCGTCAACTCTATTGCGAGGGCGCTTGTATTTCCACATCCGGACTTGGCGAACATTTGGATAAATACCATTTTCATCAAACATGTCTTCTTCCTTGAAAGCAGGATCCCAATCAAGCCTCCTTGCCATGGCGTACATTGCGATTGTTTGACCCTGGTCGTCTTTTGCCAACGGATCTATCAGGCCAGTTCCAAGCAGTGCTTCGACAACGTCACAGTGGTCTGTCGCAACTGCCAGACGCAACTCACGTAGCCCACTAACCTCGCCGGATTCAAGGATACGCGCAACTAAGTTGATCCTTCTGGTCGAGGCCGCCAGCCATAATATTGATTGGCATATAGGCCAATCGGCGTGACGCCCAGAGACCTCAACGAAGAGCTTGGTAATCGCAACGCCATCCGCGATGTCACCATTGCCGACTGCTGCTGATAATCTATCGTAGGTTTCCAACAATTCCATCTCCGCTTCTGTTGAAACACGGGTAAAATTATTCATCCTACAGTCCAGAACATCATCCTCCATCGTAGGTCTAGAAACATTGCGCTCCTCCCAGTCCACTATCGTATGCCTAGAAAAACCGCGATCCATGGCTTCTATCGGGGTGGCTCTTATCAACAGAGTATTCAACATTCTAACAGCCTTATTGAAGTCCCCTTCAATCTCGGCTTGTATGCACCTCGGCAAATGATGATCTATCAAGTACTCAGGTTGCGAACCATCTGATGCTGAGCCCCAGTCCCAAACCAGAGGAATAACGCCAATCCACTTGATGCTAGGGGAAACAAGCTCGATCTTCTGAGAGACAGTGTAAACAAGATGTCGGACGGACAGGTAGTCCATGTGAATTCTAACGAGTATAATAGTTGGCGTGCCTTCCAGGAGATAGATGACATCTCCGGCTTGTTTGTCTGGGCAATAGCTCAAAATGGAGTTGCTGATCACCTGCCTGTATTCCTTGTCTATTACTGCCGCGTTTGTGCTCCATTGGATCTCTGGCGAATCATCATATTTTGTCTTTTCAATCGTTGCAAGAACACAGCCTCTGCCTCTTAGTAGCACCATGTCACTGTCGTCCCAGGCATCGACATTCACTCGATCGAAGTTCAGAATACGCTTGGTGAACCGGTGGATTGCCGTCTTCCAGGAAACGGTATAGTCTGGCAATAAATTTGACGCGCCAGAATCGTCCGAGCTCATCCCGAGTAGAGCGTAGATCTTATCGCGGCGGTCGGTAGCTTCTCGTCGGCGGTACATGTCGACAAGACGGTACAGAGGGTCTATGTTGAGGTAGTGCCTAGGAAAAGCGGCATCGGACTTTTCGTATAGAGGCCGCAGACCGGCACCTTGTATCAGGCGGTTTGTTGACCGAATTAAGCCATTAACGATGCCGCTCTTTGACTTTTCTTCGGTAATCGGGTCGCTGGTCACTTTTGAACGGTGACCTGCCAAATTTTCAAGGCCGATACTAAAAGCGTATCCACTAATTTCATCGGCGCCACATTTGATCACGATATTCCGGGCAGCAGCTACCTCCTGAAGCACCTGAGATTCCACCTGGTAAGTTACCCCTTTCTTCACTCTTGACAATCGATTCTGGCGAACTTACCCAGATACGACTGAACCAAGGCCGGCGAAGCAGCTCCACGGTAGCCCGCTTTTCTAACACTCCCCAAGACTTCTGTGGCTCAGTCGACCCTCGAGTCAACATTGCAAATGTCTGGATAACTTCCAGGGCTCTACCGCTGTCGGAGCTCGCTAGTCCCAGCCAAACAATGACGCTCCTCGCCCTGGCATAAATCCTGGCCATGGACTGGACCTGATGAGCCTTTTCGTCGTTATCCTCCTGATTGATACAGACGGCATCAACCCAAACCAGCCGCTCAAACAAGGAACCACGAAGACTGTGCAGCGCCGCGTGCAGATTATCTCCCAACGGAAAGCTATACCGGCCGTTGACGAGCATCGTCCGGGGTTTATCTGCCGAGCCCCAGACATAAGACAGCGCTTCGTAGAAGCTTGTCCTCTCCGAGTTCAAAAGGCCGTGACACTCAAACAGCTCGCAGTCGATGTTGGCGTTCTCGTCTGGGTTCGGGTGGATTCGAAGGAGACGTATGCTGTCTCTGGGCAGCGGGCTGTATACGTACTGCGACATGATGCTTTGGGGTCTTAGTTGGGATTACATGTACTGTGGAAATTATGATAGGAAATTGGTCAACCACCTCGGCAATTTGGCCTGCAGGTAGGTAAAAGGATAAGTAGTTTTAATTGTTTGGGAGTTTTGAGATGTCAGGCAGCAAGACCCCGCACTCTTCTCTATTTCTCTCTTTTTCTCTCTCAGCCTTGTCCGCGTTTGATTTAAGGCAAAGGCACTGCCTCAGGAGCAAAGGTACTCGCATGCTCTTCTAACCAATCATAATGTCAGCAGTTTTCTGGAATATCATTGGCTAATGGAAACTTGACGCCCTGTGCATATCCCTGACCTGAGTAAAGGAAATGCAAATGCCGAAAGTAGTAAACAGTGATTCGAAATAGAACCCGATTGTTTTTTTTGATGTACTCATTCTTAATACCAAAACTCACTTTAACAAAGCGAGGACAGAAGTCGGAGGAGAGATACCATAAACTATTAAATACAAAGTGAACCTCCCTTACACAAGATGACTTTTAAATTTATTATTAAATAAAGTAGCGAAATACAAAATGATATTCCTTTTAATATTGAGCTGATGTATTTTTATTATCTACTGACCTCGTTGTACTGAGCTAACGACTATAATGCTCACCTTTGACAAAGTTCAAACTGAACGTTAGCTCTGATGTCTTGTTTACTTGCCCCTTTTTAAATACACACCGTATAGACATTGGTCGGTTTTGTCATCCATCATATGAGAGGATGATTTCAAATAACTAAAAATCAAACTTAATCTATAGTAAAGGTTTTAAAGTGCTTCAAGAAAGTATACCAGAATATGTACTTTCAAAGGGTGACGATCACGTCTTAAATCTCAATTTTCCCCCCTCCACAAAATGCATACTACATAAACCATCTTCCTCCTCATGACAATCACATACGATCACACCTCCAAGAAAACTCGGCATCCCGTCCGCTCTGCCCTAGATAAGCTTGAAAGGGTGTGTTTTATAACTCGGGGGTGAAGCTTCACTGTAATGTAAACTCCGCTTGCAATTTTGAGAAGTCTCGAAGCTTGTGGAGGTTAAGAAAACCGGCCGCTTAAACGGGCTTACGTTATAGTTTTGTTATAGTTTTGTAACGGTTATTTACCGTTCCTGTTAGCTGAGCCTAGGGCGTGCCTATATACGGAATCTGCAAGATGAAACTTGTCTCCGGGACGTGGGATCATGTGACCCATGGGAGCCATAGGCCAATGTAGGCTGTCGGAAGCGTCCGATCGGAGTCTCTTGGGGCAGACATTTTTTTCAAAATACGCCACTTTCCGTTACTAATACTTTAAAAGCCATCTCCCCTCAGCTATTGCGCTTTAATATTTAAACCATTAAAATATTATAACTTTTAAATCGTCAACATAAAGCTGAAAATAACATCCCGTTTTATCCGCTTTATTTCTTCCCCGTAAAATAAACTATTGTTACTTACTATAGCCCTAGGGGCTACGCGTAAATTAAGGTACTTTTCCTAGCTATAGGAAAATAAAAACCTAAATAACGGCCATAAACTAAGAAATAAAGTGAACTCTATATATTGAAGGGCGGAAGCACTGTAGGAAAGACAGATTACTCAAAGATAGTGAGTTACTAATCCCAGAGCGCAGCAGCTAAATAGTAACTAACCCATTAAGCAGGAAGACAAGAGCCAGGAATATAGGTATAGACATTATTGCTTTAGGGGTTCGGATACTTTAAATAGTATCCTAACCCGGGTAGAGAAGCCGTGCAAAGGGAACGGTAATTAATGGATAGGACGTAATAGAAAGAGATAATAGAATTTTTAAAAATACAGCGTCCGACTCCCTGTGTCGTGGAAGCACACCCGCAAAAAGAGAGCGGGCTCGTAAGGGCCGAAGGAGGTATGCGCGCCGCCAACGATCGCAGCCCGCGGCACCATTCTTCGCATCGGTTTGCCGCGAGCAAAGGAGATAGAAACTCTTCCACGGGAATAAGCTATGGGGAGAACAAAAACCTAGTGCGTTGACCGTTCTGTTGGCTGGCAAGGTGTCTGACTCATACCACATTTTGATGGGCAGCGTGCTACCGTTAACGTTGATTATCCTCATTCTGATCAGCATCAGCCCCCTCAGAGTTCTTGGGATGACTCTCCAACGCCGGTTCGCCTCTGTAATAGGACGTTGAAGTATCACGACTTTTTGTTATGGATGAGGTGGGTATTCAGGGGCTGACTCAGGGGCAGGACCCACTGCAACGTTTAGTTGCCCATAGCAACCAGCAACCCACAACCACGGAAAGCAACAACCTTCCTCAGATCGGAACCACCAACATAACATGGCCAACGCCTGCGAATGGAAGCAATTCGCGATTTCAACACTTAAGAAGCTAGCTGGCTAAGCCAGTGTCAGGGACGTGCCGGAGATAGGGGTGATCTAGTCCCTGAGCAAGCAAATAGTGGAGAAGGTGTGGGGCGCCCCGCACATGCAAGGAGGGCGGACAACAGAGGCAGAAATCTCAAAGGCGCTAGTGTATCTAAGTCGGATCCCTGAGCCTTTCACCTTTGAGAAGGTCAGAGATCAGCAGTCCTTCCAAATAGACCCCTATTCTGGCTCATTGCTTGACCTTTCCACTCTGGTATTATATATCCCCTGATAGTCAGGTGGCTACTAATTTGGGTGCTCAGACTAAGTACAACTGTAGCCAAGACCTACCTGTAGCTGCTTACATCTGGCCAGAGTGGTCAATCTGTACGTTTCTGAGCCTAAGCTCAAGAAATGGGTCGGATAACTCCCAGACTGTCATATCGACTTTCACCGTGTCAAGAAAGAAATCACAGACGACGAGTTCGAGGCAATGCTTGCACCAATGGAGCACGAGGACTGGCATGATGTTCGCGGTGGACTGAGGGTCAACCGGGACGCCGAGCCGCTTAGGGACCATCTCATCAATGAACGAAAAAAAAAGCAACCCTGCCTTTGATGACGTCTGGAGACTAGTCATGCGCTTCATGAGCTGCACTCCAACCGAGCTCTTTGAAGGGAGATTACTCGAGTTCGACCCGGCAGAAAACGCGGTCGACACTGTCAGGACTAAGTTGGCTTGCAACATCTTTTAGAAAGAGTTCTTCGAAAAGCTCCGCTTGTTGGTCGTGCACCCTTTCTGCCACACTTCCCGGTCCTTCCTCGCCATCGTCATGCAGTACGCTGTCAAGTTGCGCACCGGCGATCGACGGATGTGGCCGATTCGACACCATTCCGGCGACAAATTCTTGGACGAGATGGCGACGCAGTTCTCCCAGCCCCCTCCTTGGAGAGCAACCGACTAGAAGCACTGGGATGCTCGACAGGCCATCCCACTTGCCTCCTCCTCTTCGCAGGTCTCGGCTTTGTTCCTGTCGATGGAGAAGCTCGTCAAACGGGAGGTTCTGAAGAAGAGAGACACAAATCGAAATAGCGACCCCTTCGCCCCCCAGCCCTACATTGTGAAGAGGGTGGATCTCATCAACATCATCAGTTACCTCGACGCCATGACAGTCTTCGGCACTGGACTTGATGCCTTTTTGCCGGCAGAGCTGATCTACGGCTGGGTCAAAAAGGCGACTCACCCTTACAGCAATCCAACTCGCTTACATCCGTGTTCTTCAGAAGCGCCGCATGCTCAAGCAGGGGCTTGGGAGGGATGTAAGCGATCTTTTTCAGCGGGAGGAGATTTGGGACCGACGAGAAGAGGTCCCGCGACCTCGGGCTGATAGACCCCCTGAGGACCTTCTTCCTTCCAGCGGCCTGGCGTAGATGAGGTCGATCTAGGCATGGTGCTCCTCCATCCGGGGGGTTCGGCCCAGAGAACGATTTGGGTCTGTTTGTTGGCAGTTTGTGTTTGGTCGGGAAGACGCGTCTGCCTGCCTAGTTGCAGAACAAGCACTGAGCTTCCTTTCAAATCACATCATCATAAGACTCTCTATCGAGCTACACATGAGTACCTCCATCATAAGATCAGATGGTGGCGAATCTCTGCCCGAGCATGCCGTACAGACATTTGCCAGGTCTCGGGCCATTTTGACTCTGGGCAGTTGTCGGGCGAGTCCTGAGTAGCAGAAGCACAGTGAGTCTAGGTTAGAGCCAGGTTTAGGTTTGGATTCATCTACGAATAAGGATTCTTCAAGCGCCCGAGTTCAGGACAAAAGTATACTTCCCCTTGGCAACATTGCCGTACGTGTTGAGAACGTTGAAGAAGCCAGACGACTTCCCAGCAACCTGCTTTGTCACGGTGCCGGCGAGCTTGGTATATGGGTCGGTCCCCACGACCGCCACGGCCTTGCCGACGGTGGCGGCGCCCCCGAGCACCGAGATCAACACCTGGTACGCCGTGCGCTCGTCGTCTTTGTCCTTCCAGTCTTGAACTAGCTCGGCGCCGTTCACGACGGAGCTGAGGATGATGTTGAGAACCGCCGTCGAGCCCTCGATAACGGCAAGCACCTTTTCGCTCTGCCCGCCCTGGTCGACCTTGCGCGCGATGGCGAGGACGAACACGTTGACTGCATCGACGGCCGAGATCTGCGAAACCATTGTGAGCTTGGATTCAGTCGCTCGATATGTGATAGAACGTGGAACTTACCGCGCAGCGGACCTCGTAGAGCGGCTGCGTATTGTCGGTCGGGAAGCAGACGGCTACGCGGACGACGCCAAGTAGCAGCTGGAAGTCAAACACCTTGGCCAGCGCACCACCGAGTCCGACAATGCTGGCTAGGCCAACGATGGCGAGCGTCGACGAAGCCGCCGTTTCAACCAGCGCGGAGAAGCCGTTGTAGGAGAGCTTGTCGGATGCGGGAGCCGAGCCGTCAAAAAAAGCGCTCAGGCTCTTGACGTTGAACTTGGGCGCCGGCGGCTTCCTGCCGGTGAAAAGCTTGGTCATGAAGGTGATGGGGATGGCGAGCACAAATCCGATGAAACCAATGACGGTGAAGGTGGGCGGCTCGGCGTCTTTGTTGAAGAGTTTGGCTGCCATGACCCAGAGATCGCTGAATATGGGAACCTTGATCTTCTTGTTGATCACCGTCTTGAAGTCGTCGAGCAGGAGCGCTATGCGCTTGAGCACGCCGACGAGAAGCGTCTTGACGCCGTCGAGGATGCCAAGGAGAACGCTGACGCCGACTTTTTTTAAAACATCTTCGACCGAGAGGTCTCCCTTGTCCTTGAAAAGCAGCGCAATGTCGTCGCGGATCTCCTGGAATGTGCTGTCGACTGAGTTAAAAAAGGGCTTGATGATCATGTTCCATGTGTCTTGATACTGCTTCACAACGCCGACTTCGATATCTTCTGCAGAGATGTTAGCATAGGGTGCTTTCAGCAAGTAACCCTGCGCGTGCACAGTATCCTTACCGATGATGGAGCCTCGGAGGGCCCCCCCATGAGTGAGCTGATACTTGGTCCAGTTCTGTTTGACGTCTGCTTTCCCCATCTGCTCCTGCTTCTCTGCGCTTACATCGCGCTGCGCTTTCGGGCCCGCCCGCTTCGTCTTCACCGCGTCGGGGATGTTGGCCGGGGTAAGATCTCTCCTGACCGCATCCATCCACCCGTCGAACTTGGCATCCAAGGCGTTGGCAGCCCAGTCGAGATTGCTTGATCCGTAGTCGACCCTGTCCAGTGTTTCAGTTTCAGCATCCTTGCAGAGAGCGCCGACTGCCAGAGACTTACGTGGCGTTGATGAAATCCACAATGGTATTCTTGGTCTCGACGACGTCCTTCCACGAGAACAGATTCTGCAGCCAGCCAACGATCCGTTCCAGAGGTGCCTTGAGATATTTGGTGTACACAAAGCTGGCCGCCTTGGCGATCTGCGTGGCCGTCTCAAGCACAAACCGGTACGCCTGCTCTCCTATCTGGATCACAAATGCCTTGACGTTGTCTAGACGTGCGGTTAGGACACCATGCGCAATAAGCGGAATGCTCGCCACTCACTGTAAGTCTCGACAACCCAGGCTGTAATTCTCTCAACCTTGGCGACGGTCCACTCCCAAAAGTCCCATAGGACATCCTTGATCTTGTCCAAGATGCCTCCCCCACTGGATCCCTCGGTATGCATCGGAACAAGGGAACTCTCTGTGGTCCCGGCAGTTTGCATCACGGACTCACCGCCAAGGGAGGCTCTGGCAGAATCAATCTCCTTCAAAGCAGCGGCGGCTTGTTCGAACTCGTCTTTTGAACAGTTCTGAAAAACCGGCTCGCCGTCCGCTGTAGTTGCGGTGGATAGCGTATCAGCCGTCACCGTGGACATGGCTTTCTCAACCTTCTCCATGGGGTTGATCGTCACCGGGCCCAAGTCCACCTTGGGGCCGCCGCGACTTCTCTGGACCGCAGTGACAACAAAGTGGTACGAAGAGATGTCGTTCGTTGGGTTGATGATGTTCAGAGAGCCCTCTTCGTCGGTCTCGAGAGAGGCGGGCGCCGTCCCAAGCTTGACTGGCACGCCATTGATGACGACGTCGACCCAGCCGGTGCTTGCCAGGTCGACGCGAGACAAGGGCACCGGCGCTCGGTCGCCATCATGGACGACGATGCGTGTCATGAATGATTGCATAGAGACTGTCTTTTCGAGGCTGGGGAACCAGAAGGGTGTTCGCTTCCACATCTTGGTGTCAGGGGCCTGCTCAAAGTACGACATCTGGTTCGTCTTGTCGCAAACGAGGACTGCGTTGTGACCGTCGCCGCCCACGAAGCCAGCGATGCCGCCACCGTCTCCAGCGGGGATTAACGGGACGCCGGTGCTTGACGGGGGATGTTGTCTGCCGTTGAGACCTGAAATGTCAACTTCGACGTACGAGATGCCCAGGTCCCCCGTCGTGACCCAGATGCTAGCTCTGGATGAGGCGCTGGCAATGTGCATGTCGCTGATGCCCTGGAATTCAGATCCATCACAGACGAGCGAGGCCTTGGCGTCGCGCGCGAGCATGTCCTGAGAAGCAAAGTGCCAGATCCCGTCGCCGCCGGCGATGAGGTCGGTGTCGCCGTTGCCGTTGGGCAGCGCAAGGATATAGCCCGCCTCTGTCCAAGAGGTTAGTTTTCCAGTCATTGCAAACAAGAGGCAGTTTCCTGCCGTGCTTTACTCACCTGGCGGACAGACGACTCGGGAGTTGAATATGGTCGACCACGACGAGAACATGATGCTCCTGGCACTGCCTTCATCGAAGAGGACGAATACACCGGTGTGCCGCTTGATCTTCCCGACGGCAATACCGCGGATTGCTTGCGCGTTCACCGGAAGACTGAGGTCGCCTTGGTTTTCGATTGTATCATGGGCTACTTCATAGCGCTTGACGTTGTCTGATCTCTTCTCCGTGTTGGTGTAGTTCACAATAATGGACGGGAAGTCAGTGCTGCTGACAAAGGTTCCCTGTTGAGGCAGTCAGTTGGGGCCAGGATCCACCGAGGCATGCTGCCTCTGACTTACCAGGACCAAGTCTTTGACCTGCATGCTGTCGAGCCGAATGGACCTGTAGCGCTGCAATTCTGACGTGCCGTCTGTAAAGTCGACGCCGCTGGGATTGAAGGCCCGGACAGCCATCAGACGCGTCTCGTTGTTCTCGTGATAAGCTAACGACAAATAGATGTCGCCATTGTGAGCCTGGAACAAATCGAAACCATCCGTGGTCGACGTGTCCGGGAGCCCAAGCTTGGGGTTCAGGTCCACCAGTTTGCGATGGCGAGTGGCTGGGTCTTCCTGGGCGACTCGCAGTATGGAGTCGGTGCCAATGCCAAAGACCATGGGGTTGCCATTGCGGTCTCTGGCAGTCAGGAACTTGGACTGGGAGGGCAGAGCAATGGCGGGAAGCACATTCCACATGAGCTCCGCATCGGACGAGATAAAAAACTGATCCGACATGGTCGCTGCTGTGAGCTGTGAGAGCTTGCAATGTGCTCTTCGCAAGACCGTATAGCGAAAGCGCTCGCCTCCCCTTCGGTCTTTATGCCCCTGGCAGTATGGGCCATGGGGTTGACGAGAGCTGCCGCAGCACGCGCAGTACGCGCAGTACGCGCAGTCTAGCTGTGGTATTAGCACATGTGCGCATGTAGAGAGAGCGGTGCGTACCTTATTCTTATTGGAGTAGCATCCGGAGAGGAGTGCCGGCAGGCCAACCCACTGCCACCCCCGCCTCCGGAGCACCCTTCCGTGCCTTTTGAGAGCTGATTTCGTAAGTCGAGCTCTGGGTCTGCGCAACTAGAAGCCTGAGACATCAATAGCCCACAAATTTGAGTGCGCTTCTTTGGGGGGGAGCTGCAGGAGATCGACATATGTAGTACCGCAACCAGTATTAGGCGTCAAGACGCCCGCTGCGCCATAGGTTCACAGCGAGATTTGGTAATGCTGCCAAGGCAAGATCGCCTGTGGCGCCCCTCTGCAGGTGACTCTTCCCGAACCAATTTGCTCTCCAAATATCTCAGCTAGCCACGCTCTTGCTACCTATGCCTCTTCTAATCTAATGGCGTTTGCCGTGCCGCATTCGTCGGCATCTACATATATCGAGAACAATTATGCGGTGCCATTGCATATCGACCCAAGGTCGGGCATCGACACGTCTTCAACGCGCGAGATCGTCCTCACCAGGACCTATGGGGAGAAGCTGAGTTCAACTTCCGCTTATGCCGCCAGAAAAAGAGACAGCCAGGCTCCTCTGCATCCCAGACATGCAGTAGCTCAGATGCGAAAAGGGGGCATTTCTCGCGAGGGGCATTGACAATCCTCGCTGATGCTTCAACTACTCGATATCGGATGTAGGCCAAATGGAGCCCTCATCATGCTATCCTCCTGTTGCTGCATTGGTTGGACAAGTGGAGTACTTGGTAAAGATACGCAAGCTCCTTGGTTGACTGTCACTTGGCGGGTGTACTGCTAATATGTGTAGGCGCGGGGGAGGTATAGCGGTGGTCAAGTCGGAGGGAGAATCGAGTTGAGAAGACCAGAGTCGGCTCAGTTCTCTGCGGCTATGCCGCCAAAGTCAAAACGTCTGACATCTCCCCTCAAACCGTGACTCGTCGCTCGACTGCATGCATATAGATGTTCATCCTCGAGCCCTCCTGACGACAACTCCAGTCTCTGAGCATCTCTTCCGGGCCCTTGAGCTACTCCCTCCAATTCTCTCCCAGTTCTAGCCCCAAGCTCCGCTCTCAAGATGGCAGAGACACGGGTGACAACCACATCCACGGGCCAGTACGACATGCTGCTGGCCATGTCCCAGGACAGCATCAACGCTGCGCTGGCGGCCATGTGGGACCTTGACGGCGACGACATCGGGGTCATCGAGTTTGACCGTATCAAGGCTGGCATGGGAAGCATCCGGGGCAAGATCGAAGCTCCGGATATGCAGGTCATTGCCGACGGAACAGGCCGTGGTTCCGTTCTGTTCCGGCTGAATTTTGCGTCTGGAACCGCCAAGCTCTATGACGAAGATTTGGAGGATTTTGACGAGAAATCCATGAAGGGATTCAAGATTGCTTTCACGGTCGACATTGGTATGTAAAAGTTGGCCTTTGGTATTTGATCTATTGATGCGCCGTACTCACGCACATGCGCCAGCTTGCAACGACGTTCATGCCGAAGTACTACGGATAGTGACCAAGCTTGGAGACAGTAAGTCAGAATCATGCACACCACGGTGGACCGAGATACTGATGATATGGCCAAGGTAATGTCGACCCTCGCAAGAAGGCGTCCCTCGAGGCCCAACTAGCCAGAGCGAAGAATACCATCGAAAAGTTTGGCAAGCAGGCGGGCGACTTCTCCATCCAGCAGCTGTTTGTGAACTTTGCAAGTAGGTACCCAACTCTCCCCCAATCAAGCCTAATGATACTGACACCTATGAAGCTGCCAACATATCTTCTCTGTCCCAGTCCGAACTTGAATTGCCAGGCCTCGATCCAGCCCAGGTGACCTCGTTTTCCTTCCTCTTGCTACAATGTAAGTAGTTGTGCCGAATAGCTCGACTCTCCAAGCTAACAGCGGCAGGGTTAACGGCCAACAAAACGTCCAACAACACGACCCTGGGGTACGGGCTGGCTGTTGACCCGGCCAAAAAGAGCTACTTCAAAGTTGCCGACTGCTTGATTCCTACGTCGGTGAATCTACAGACGTATCCGTACAAGGGAACACCGACCGCCGATCCCAAGCTAGGTTGGACCGGCGAAGCGACGCGCAACTGCCTCGTGTACTGCAACATGACGGCAAACAACCAAGTATCCGGAGAGAGGACGCTGGCGTGGAGCGGCAACTTTACCACCATCCACCCGGACAAGGAGTCTCGTGTCGACGGTACGGCCATCATCAAGAGACAGCTATTCCTTGATCGATTCGTTGTGCCGATGCTGTGCCAATACAACGATGACATGCAGCTTGTTGCAACTAAGAGTCGGTGACCCCTCACCGTGTCTTGAGTTATGGCTAACGTTGCGATACGCAGTGGAAATCATGCGGGATGGCGAGGCTGGACAGAGGCGATACCACTGGTCATACGGCGCCGAACTTGGTCATCATCCCAGTTATCCTGACTGGACGAGTGACTACTTCCAGTTTCGTCAGAACTCAGAGGTAAGCATCATCCTTCCAAGTCTGCTCCAAAATGAGACACAGCTGAAGAACCTGAACGCCAGGGGGCCGCACTTGGCGGCTTAGATAACCGCAAGTTCTTCGACCGAGCCAAACAGGACGGCTTCGACGCCGTCACCCGTGCCGAAGGCGTCTCCTGGTCTTGGTCCAGGTTCTGCAGCACAGAGTTGAAGCAAGACAACCAGGATTGGCACCGCCCACAGTACATCATCGATTGGGCTGATCACCTTTCCGGCCAAACCAAGAGTGAGCAGTGCTTTCACGACCTTTCGCAGGTCCCGAGAAGCTAATGTATTTTCCCGCATCAAGGTGACAGCACTGTCCACGTCGTGCCTGTTCCGGGCGAAGGCATCATCAAGATACGCGGCTACACCCAAGCAACGGTAGTGTTTGATGGATACTACACCCGCCTCTTTGAAAGCAACCTCGAATACAAAGGAGAGTGAGTGTCACATTCCCGAAAATGAAGCGGCCACCAAGCTGATCACAAGACTTTCCGCCTCCAAAGCGTGGGAGTCTACGCGCATTGGCAAGTCGACATCGTCTGCTCGTCTTCGGAGCAAGACGGGATGCGGTGCCGTGCCGAGAACGAAAGGGTGTTCAAATACTCGGTCAACGAAGTCAAGGGCGTTCCGGAAAACGAGAACAACGCAGACAACTTTATCAAAACGTTGATGGACAGCCTCGATAGCATGTTGGAGAAGAAGGAGAGCATTTGCCAAGCCATCAACGACGCCTTGAGCGCGACGGGCAAGTTCTCACACCCCGCCGCAGGCAGCTTCGACTTTCGGGATCCCATCTTCAACCGGCGTGGCGACCTCCTCGTGACAGCCGAGTACAAAGCGTACGTGCATCCAGGATTCAGTGCAGCGGGGTATTATGCTAATGCCATGCGAAGCCCTGTCCAGAATGGGCTGTTTCAGACCCCTGAGATTGGCAATGGAGCGAGACAGCGAGCCCCGGGCGATGTCGGCAAACACGTCAGCGCCGAGGGTGACACGACGGCGCCCATCGGTAAGAAGGGTGGCTGATCATTTCCGTTGGAATCCGCTTAGATGTGACGACACACCTGCCACCTCGAGCGCTTTGGATGGCTGGGTGAGACGCCGGAACTATCGTGTTTTTGTACAGCCTTCCCATAGCGTCTCGACAAGTGACCGTCTTGGGTTTTAAGCACGAGCCGGGCGGGTTGTCCCAAATCGAGAATAGGACATGTTGCATAATCGGGGTAACCGTAACTTGTATTTCTGTCTAGAGAGCTCGTAGCAGATGGAAGAGGTTCGTTTCTCATCACGGCCACGTTGTGACGGCTCCTTTGTGTGATATCGTGAATCCTTCCCTCCCAACGAAATGCATTATCGGGGTATAGCTGTCTGTCCGCTGTCAAGTCATGGTAGCCGTTACCTTTATCGATTGCGGTTGGACATGATCAGGCGGAACTGCGGGTTTAGGGGTTGAGTCGGGCCCCAGCTGTCTCCGGCAGGTGTGAGTTTGTTGAGCGTGGCAGGAAAGTGGGATCGGGGGAAAAGATATGCTTCTGGGAGAGGGCCAAGGATGGAATTGGACAGGGGACGAGACGTTCGAGGCTGTAACGGGAAAGAGCTGTGGTGGGTGGGCTCTGCGTCAGCCAGCGGCGTTTCCCCTCCTTCCCTGCCACCAGTAGGCGCGATGGGGGTGGGGGACGCAAATCAATCCCGCTTCCGAAGAATCCGTGTGATAAAACCATACGACGACCCGGGAGCCTTTGGTAATAAAAAAATATTTTATCCCCGTATATAATATTAATAATATTAGTCTAATTAACCCCCTCAGCACGGCATTGGCTTTGTGGTCTTCACCACGCACGCTACCGTAATCACTTCGGGGGGCATGTTTGCTAGTATTAACTACTCTTCAACTATCAGAGATGTCGTCGTCGATAGCATCAGGGCCCTAGCGGAGGGTCTTGTCAAGTAACAGCGCCTTAGTTCTTATGCACTTGTGGAAGCATTTGTAATAGTAATTTATGGTTCATCCTGATAATCCTAACGTTGTTTCTGAGCTCGAAGACCCTTTCGATAATGAAGATAATAATCTCATTTTTATGACGCCTCCGGACTTTTTACAGCGGGTTAAGCCCTGTAGTCACTGTCAGACTGTAGTGGCCGTCTGCAGTGCGCCCACTTCGACTAGTATTATACGTTTTGATTTTTTTTTGGCTTTTTTTTAAAAAAAAATTAAAAATTAAAAATTAAAAAATTTCAACTCCATTGCCAAGTCTTGGCATTTCGTTGATGTTTTTTTGGTAGGGAATGAGTGGGGTTGTTTACTTTACCCCTTACTCATCTGACTTCTTTAATTCTTTTCTCATCTTTAACCACTTGAAAAGAAAGAAAATAACAAATAACCAAATTGAAGTGATGTAAAAAGAACTGTTGAAAAGTTGGTTGGAATCATCTTTGACCTGCTGGTATTGTAATGGTATAGATTTTAGTCCATCATTCAAGTTGACCTTGAGAAAAACAGGGGTTAGGTAGGTAGGACAAGGTTCATCTGTTTCTTGCTGTTTATTTTCACACAAAACATTGGAATCCTTCCAAAATGGTAGTAGTAAATAAGTCTGGAAGGTTAGAGAGAGTTTGGCACCACCTTTGGCCTTGTAATTGATGTAAGCTGTCATGTCTGCGTGTTTTCGGGCTGGATTATCGGGAACACTCATTTCAACTACTGGGACGAAAGCAGGACTTCAAAGCCCCGAAGTAGGTCTTGGACAGAATTGGTCGGCAAGATGATGCGAGGCAGTCATGTCGGGAAGGATCCAAGCCGCCGCAGTATGGAATGGGGTCACTCACTCAACCACGCTCTTGCCGATCGACAGGACCTCCAAGATTTTGCCAACTGAATGGCAGTTGACCGCCCATAGTCTACGCAGGGTCTACCATTCTGGAAGGCGTGGAGGAGGAATACGGCTGAACTAGCAAAACAGATATCATATATATGCATTAATTAACCCAAGAAAAAGGGTAGGAAATGTTGAATTCTCTACGGCTTATTCCAACCTCTCTCTCTCTCTCTCTCTCTCTCTTATCCGGTTATGCCCGATAACGCTTGGCTTGAACAAGAGAATTCCAGCCTCTCTGGCTCAAAACTAATGAGCCCCCCCAACCCATGACCGACCTCCGATCGCTACCGCTTAGTTTCCCGTCTCCTTCGAGTAGAAAAGTAAAAACAAAAAAAGCGCAACAAGACCTTTTTTACTGCATCTGAAGATAGAACTGGCGCCAGCTCTTGTTGGGGAGATCGTCCTTTGTGGGGCGCCGTTGGATTCTGACGGTACCGCACCCCACTCCGTACATGTTGAAAACCCTGCAGCTGCTTCTTTTCCTTCCTTCACAGTCAGGGTTGTTGCACTTTTTGAGGTCGTAGGGCTGGATGATTTTTCCGCACTCTTGGCACTCCCATCCCCAAGGTACCATGTTGTCCCAGTCTGCAGGTCGCTGCGCGGGGACGGGCACCAGCGCGGGGCCAAGTGGTTGTCTTCGACGTAGGGCATGGTATCGAGCGTGTATGAAGTAGCTTGGAGTTGAACTTTGGCTTCAGCCTGTTCGAGCTTATTATTCAGGAAAGGAGATCTGGTGTTTGGGTTTTCTGGGTTATGAGTGTTCGAGCTTACCTAGGTATCCCTACTACTCTGGTACTTATACATTCTACTGCATGTTCATACGGCCTCCTAGTGACGTGTGATTGCTCTGAGTTGGCTGAGTTTGTGTAGAGCAGAATGAGGCTTTGTAGGAGTTTGAAACTCGAGCAAAAGAGTTTCATCATCATCATCCATGATGGGATCAAAATTCATCTCACGCCTTTTTCAAGTCAGTTTGCCTACAGCAGATTGAGGATTTGTAGGACTTGAAGCTCGAGCAATATCAAGAATACCAGATTCGCATCATTTGTGGTGGGATCGAAATCATCTCATACTTGTTCCAGCCTTGGTCAACTGAACGGCAGATGACGGCTCAAAATTTACGGAGCGGAACGTCGGCCGCACCGTCGCAGTTCTCTTAGCGCTCGGTAGGCTCTAAGGTTGATTGCTTTATACAATCGAGCTGGCTCCACGGAATGACACCGGGGTATTAGGCCGGAACGTCGTTTTGATTTCAAAGTCAGTCGTCAACGTGGATGCAGATTGCCTGGAGCTGAAGAGTAGAGCACCGGTTGCAGATTATGATCTAGCAACAGGTTCATAAAAAGGAACGATAAGGGAGCTCGGCGGCCAGAGCGATCGGTGGCGATGACCGAGCCTGAGATGGAGGGTGAGGAAAGCGGAGGAAGAGGCATGAGCAACGCCGTTATGGTCTGCACCGCCATTGCCAAATCCCCCGGCAGTCTGTTTATTTTAATTTTTTTGGATTAACTTTTCAGAATCCAAGTAACTTTTTGCGTCTGTTTATCTGAGCCCGTTTTCTTTCTGATGCCGCACTCGTGTTTACTTCCGCGTCCCAGGCAACGCCCCCACAACGGAATGCCAAGACCAAAGTAAACAATACCCCTTTTTTTCGTCTGCGAGGTACACAACTGCCGTCTTCATAATCGAGCGAGTTCTCGTTTTCTCGTTAACTTGGACCATCCACCGTCCGCGAAGATTCAACCAAGCAGTGGAGGCTTTCTTGGACCATTCCCTGCCATACGCATACAACCGTTCCCCAAAGTTGAGACGAATGAATTTCATGCATGCTGATAAGGACTGGTTATCGTTATCTTCTTCAGGCAGCTGATTATATTCCCATGCTGCTCCCGTCTCTCAGAGGGCGCGAACCACGGGATGATGAAGGGCTGATTAGGCTCTCTCGACTGAGAGAACTCATGGAGAAAAACATCGACTGCACCAAAAAGAAAGCTCGAGATACATACAGAGCCTTACTTGAGAATTATTACAAAGCACACTATGGACGACTGGAAACGGGATTCCCCGAGGCTGGTCCTCCTGCACATATACAACTTGCAAGTAATCAGACGGTGTCTCATCAACCACCCCTGGCACAAAGAAAGCCAACAGCAGATACCACCGGTACCACTCAACAAAAGCCGTCAACTCAGGTCATTCCTCAACCTCCACAACAGAAGACTGCAAACACTAGAGCACCTCCGCTTACTACCTCTCAAAGAAATCCAACAGTTGGCAGCTATATTATTTCTCACCTCCCCCTCCCAGGACCAACCTCCAACTCGATAACCCCCTCATCTTGTTCATCCTCCCCACCAGCCAACATCGGGACTCCCTCCTCCTCTTCCCTCCCCAACCTCTCAACATCCCTCCCACCAACTCCAACAACCTCTTTCGTCCCATCATTCCCCTTCTTCTTCCCCAACGCAGCCCACATAGCCCCTCCCAAAATCAACCCGCACCCCAAGACACTAAAAACCCCCATGTGGTGTCCAAACACCCACCTATCGAACCCAGCCGCAAACAACATGTGCGTATAAACCATGGCCGTCGCCCTGTTGCTCTTCTCCCCTCCTATCCCAGCAGTCAACATGAACTGCATTATAAACCCGCACAATCCAAGCGACAGCAACAAAACCCACTCATACGCCGAAGCTGGCAATCCAAACTTGATATCGGGTTGTCCGATATTTAGGAGGGGGCACAACAACAAAGCAGCTGTACTGACAACCGTCGACCAAACAGAAAAGTATGTCACAGTGATCAACGGGTGACACCTCTTTCCAATCCACCTGATAGTGGTAAAGGCACCCGCAGCTCCCAAGACACCAACCAAAGCGACAAAGATTGCGAAAATCCTTTGAGCGGGCGTTATCATGCCGTCATCATCCGGGTTCCCTTCGTCCTGAGAAGTTTTTGTTTGTGTCTGTGAAGAAGAAGACGAAAAAAAAGAAGTAGGCCTAGCAATCAGTATGACACCCAGCAGCGCCACGAACGAAGCAATCTGTTCCTTTCTTGTATAGGGGTCCTTCAACAACAAGTGACAGATGTACCCCGCCACGGAGGGTGCCAGAAAGGTGATGACGGTTGCCTCTGCTAGCGGGAGGTACATCATGCTGTACCACATTCCGTAGATGCCAAACTGATTTACACAACGTTAGCATATACCCAGTACATTCCCTTCCCGCCGGGGGGGGGGGGGGGGGGGGGGGGGGGGGGGGGGGGGGGGGGGGCGGGGGGGGGGGGGGGGGGGGGGGGGGGGC
>MU867068.1:481475-495635 GCA_033725935.1 Cladorrhinum sp. PSN259
GTTGCCTTTGCTTGGGGGTGTAAAAAATTGGTTTACCAATTTCCTTTTTTGCCAAATTTTTTTAAAAAACTTTTCCATATACCCATTAATTTCCCTTCCCCCCTTCCCCCCCCCCCCCCCCCCCAAAAAAAAAAAACCCCCACACTATACATAATAAAAACGGGCAACATACAAACCCACTAAACCCCCTCACGACCAAAAGTCCCCTAACCTCCTTAGGACCCAAGGGGAAATTCGGCACAGATTTCCAGTGCATGTATCCCATACTCAACAAGGTCGTAATGCTCATCCTGGCAAATAAAATCTGAAACGGGTGCATCCCTTCACCTTCGAGTTCCAAAAGTCGAGCATTAAGATTCATTATCGCCCCGAAAAGCTGAGACGTCGCCACCAGAATTACTCCCTTATTTCGGATCCAGAATTTGGTGAGAGGAGAAACGACTTTGGGTTTTGTCGTGATGCTGTGTGAGAAGGGAGGTGGTGGGCGTGGTGAGGATCTGTTGTTCGCGAAAGAAGATGGTGCAGGGCTGACGGAGCGGGATCGGAGGCCGAGGGTGTTGTTTGTTGCTGTGAGAAAAGGGGAGGATGAGGTTTTATTATTTCGGGGTACCGTAATTTCCTCCATTGGTAAGGCGTCAATGATGTCTGATGATGAACCTGAGTCATGGTTGCTGCTGTGATATTTTGAGGATGCAGGTTTTACTCTCGAGGTTTGAGAGGTGATTTCAAGGAAGTGGTGCATGACCGGCACAGGCACCTGAGCGGTGGAATATTTGGCTATGTGATCGCTGTGTCGTGGTCGCTGCCGTTATCGTTGTTATATGTCGTCGTTTATTCACATAAAAATGAAATAGAGGGGTGACGATGATGTAAGTTGACGCGATGATATTGTATTGCAAAAAATAATAAATTTGTGGGGTCTAATCTTCACTCAAACAACAAATCTTCAATATACAATAAAAGAAGCAAAAAACAGTAAACCCAAATCTAATATTGAATCCTGAGTGTGGAAAAGTGATGATTCAAGAGGGGAAACAAGAAAAGAGAAAGGGAAGCCTAAAAAATGTTCAAAAGCACGTCGAAAGTGGGGAGAATAACATTCACCACCAAACCCCTCCGTCGTTATCCCCGGACTCAGCCTAACCGCCAATTGCTGCAAAGCGGGCACCGAATAACCGGGTTTTGTGTCATTGACTTTTCCATCCTGATAAGGAAGGCAGAGTTGGCCGTCACGGCCGGCCAGTCGGAAGAAGGCTTTCTCTCAATCGGATACGGGAGCCACAGACCTTCGGATGCGAGGGTATGACATGCCCGATGTCGCTCAAATATAGCAACATGCACTTTTCCCCCGGCAGAAAAGGGAAATGCATCCCGCGTCCTATCAGAGTACAATTGAAGAATGAGGGGACAAAATGGGGAAGTGGGCACGTGGGGAGGCAATCGAGCAAGAATGGTGTTATTCCCGGCCACAAAAAGAAAACTGTGGGGTTTTGAGAAAATGAACCAAACATCATCGTCATCTTCTTCAACTCTCCTTCTGTTGTGACCCTTCAACAAAAAAGGGGCTACCTGAAGGCATATCCAAAATGTCAACAAAATACCCAAAACGGATGAGGCCCGAGCTTCTCAAGAAACCATCCATCTCCCGACCCAATGCCATTGTCTCAACTTTTCCGGAACCGGAAACTGGTCAAAGAGATGTTCAATCAAGAAGCCATCTCCCGCTTCTTTTGTTCACCATGCCTCGATCCGGGGACAAAAACCATCCTTGGGGAGGGAGGTTAAACAAAGATGAGATGCCGAGTACATAAATCAAGCCCCTTTATTTGTTGGGAGATGGGGATAGGGGCATCTCCAGGGCGCAACAACCAACCAGCGACAGCCTAAGCATTGCCATCCCACCATAGCCGCCAAAATGTCTGAAAGACCTTCAAGACGGGCCAAGACGAATGCCTTGGGAAAGATTGGCGAGATCACTGGCGCCGCAGTGAGAGCGAAAGTGGCTTTGGTCGAGGACCCAGGTGCACCAAACCTAGAACCTCAGCGAGAAGCAGCTCCAAGGCCTGCTCCAAATGCTGCTCCAAAGACGCCATTAAAGGCAGCTCCAAAGGCAGCTCCAGCACCAAAAGCTGCTCCCAAAGCTGCTCCAAAGGCTGCTGCAAAGGTTGCACCCGCAACACCCCCTGTAACCCCAAAAAGGGTGAACAAAGCTCGAAGGGTAATGCTCGGCCTCTCAGACGAGCTGGCAGAGGATCTTGAGCGAGACGCCGAAGAAGCAAGAAGACAAAACCTCCCGCTCCCCGAACCGCCCGCAACCGCATCAAAGGGCAAAGGAAAAGCCACAGAGTCCGTCTACCTCACCCCCAAGAAAAAGAAGATCCCAAAGAACCTGCTGCCCTTCCCCGAAGGCGGCGGAGACCAAGACGGTACCCGGAAAGCACCGGGCGAGCCTGTGACTCCCAAAAGAGGCCAACCCGACGCCCCTACGACTCCTCAACGGGGGACAGGCGGCGGTGGCGGTGGTTCACGAACGCCCGGCGCACCAAAGAGGGCAAGGCAACTAGCACGCAATCAACAAGGGTCAGGCAGCCCCGGAGTCGAAGTAGCCGGCAAGGCAGCGCCCGCACTGCAAAACCGCACCCGATACCTCTACCTGCACGAAGTCCAGGCCGACTTATTCAGCGGCGTCACGCAGAACAACACCGTCATCATCCACGCGTGCAACGGTGAAGGGGTCTGGGGCAGCGGAGTCGCCGCCGAGCTGGGGCGTAGGTTCCCCAACGCTTATCAGAGCTACAGGAACTGGTGTCATCAGCCCGGGCGCACGCCCACGAGCCTCGTGGGGTCTTCTTTTCTCATCGACCCGCAGCCGGGGGATCCGCCCGGTGTATGGATCGGATGCCTGTTTACCAGCCGCAGAGGCGGGAGCTCCCACGATATCAAGGACCAGATACTGCATCATACGGTCAGTGCCATGCACGGACTGATGGCCGAGCTCTACACCTACAGCGCGATACCCTGGCCTAACAATATTGAGTTCGAGGGCGGGCTGAGGATGCCGCAGATCAACGCTGGCGTGTTCAGGGTTCCGTGGATTGAAACTCACGCACAGCTTCACGGGATGCAACTGAGGGATAACAATCCGAGGGAAGGGTTGGGGAATCTGGATACGATTGTTAGTGTTTATAAGCCTCCTGCTGCTGTTGCTGGTTCTTCTTCTTCTTCAATGGTTAGCAAGAAGAGGAGGGCGGCAGCTGATGATGAGGATGGTGATGATCTAGGTGGACTGGCGAAGAGGTTGAAGACGACTTTTGGGTAGACTTGTGAATTTATTTTATTTTTGTTTTGGATTTGTCAAAAGATTTCTCTTACGCGTGATACTTTGATCTTGGAGAATAATTTTCGGTGTGGCAACCTTGAGTGAAACCGAGTGGGAAAAAGAAGCCGGCCGGTACATCCCTTGCTGTGTTTTGTGGCTGAAGAAACTTCTTGGTGATGATGTTGGCTTACTTGAATATGGTGGAGGGATTTTCTGTACCGGCCAGAGAGGTGTGCATTTCTCAGGATATATTTGATGAGTCAGTGTATACCATCTGGGCAACCTTGTTGTGGAGGTGGGCAATGCACAGAGAATATTGGTGTGAAGTCTTGCATTATATTGGCCTCAAGATGCGTGGGTTATGGTGGTTGGATTTGTCTTGAGAATTAGTAGTCTATCATTGGGAAGATACCGACTTGTGTGGGTGTTAGCAAGTCTAAATACCACATCAGTTCCTTTGCCTTATGCACACTCCTCGTGGAGTCTTGATCAAAGTGCAACAATAATGTCGTGTTACCTGTAGACCCCTGAGATATATATCCCTCAGAGGGTGAGATACTTTACGCCCGGGTACCTTGGCTTAGATGTATGAGACCATCTGATAGGTTGGTTCATGATGCGGGGGAGGAGCAACAAGAGGGGAGGAAATGCAGGTCCCAGCACATTCCTACTCAATAGTATTACCTTATTATCTGACTTTTTGAATTTACCTGGTAGAAGAAGTAGGAGGGTCCCGATCAGTTCCCGTGCCTTAGTTGCTCCCAACAGTGATTGGGCAATTCCTTGGCTTTTCTTTTTTTCTTTCTATTCACATGACAATTCGTATTCTTTTCAATATCATCGTCAACGAGATCGAGAATCCATCATGACAAAATCCAATCTCATACTCAAAACTCAGCTAAGTTTCCCCAAACACAAGCTGGGCAAAAGGTCTTGACCTTCGTTAGTCAAACCATGACAAACACTTCTCCGGCTCATGAACGAGGCGTCAAGAATCCCCAAACTGAGAGTCAGCCCTCTCTCCCCAAATCAACATTTGATAAGGTACCCTTCGGCCAGTCCACGCTCCTAATACATACACACCCCTTCACTCAACTCCCATTCCTTTTACCTAGGTTAACAAATCTCGCAACGAGTAATGAAACATTAACTTTGATAAAACTTTTTTTACCTTTTCCAATTTATCACATTCGTGTTTATCGTCCATTCAAATCAAACCATGGAACGATGAAATACGGGACCGAGGGACGGACATATGTAGTGTAGTTACCTTCACCCCCCCTCCCCCCTTTTTCTCATGCCATCCAGGCAGTCCACCAAACCAAAAAGGGAATCCTTCCAGAAACCTTCGCGTTAATTCTCGACTTCCAAAACCAACACTGAAAATAAGGTAAGGTTACCTTTTTCGCAAGTAACATCCAATGTCCGTGCCGTTGCCGCAAAAATGAGCCTTGCTCGTTTCATCTTGATCATCATCAACCCCCATTTTTACCTACCCCCTTGTATATACACACCCTTTTCACTCTCACACACACCAGACAGAACCAGGACAAATTTGGTAAAAAAAATTAAAAATTAACTATTTATGCAAGTAAAAAGTTACTTTGCTCAAGGGCTACTACGTCGTACCCAACAAAAAAAAATAAAAAAAATCTTCTGGAATATACGGATTTACTTACTGTATTGTATGTAAGCAATGCAACGCGCCCCCTGAGTGGCACATAATTGTCCGACGGTATCAGAGAGAGTTACTGTACGAGTACTCGACACAGAAACTCCACACACGAGAATCTCGGGCATATCCGAAAAACCTTTTTTGAATCGACGTTTCAAAATCACTTGCATAACAACCCATAAAAAAAAACTGATTACACCCCAGGGCCAAAAAATTTAAAAATTTCACCAAAAACCCGACCAAACTTCACTTTCTTCCATACGGTTCCAAGTCAAAGAAAGTATTTCCACGCCTACGTATGTACTATACGTACTTGAAATTATATCACAATCTAAATACCATATATATATACTCAAAAATAAAGTCCATATCCGTATCCGTATCCGTAAACACATTTTCACAAACACGGCAATCTTTTCAAACTCTTTTTATAAAATCATGAAAGCAGATAACAAACACACAACAAACAAAACCACAGTGTATACCAGAGTTCTTTTTTCATGGTTCTTTCTTTTCAACAGATCATCAAACAATGTAACCAGTCACTAAGTCAGCTGTATCTTTATTTGATCCTTTATTATTGTTGCTTTTCTTTTTTTTTTTGTTATTCTTTTTTGCTCTAATTTCGCTCTTGACTTTATTTTTCTTTTCCTATTCATCTCTCTTTCTCTCTCTCTATCTCTCCACCTTCCTCAATGTCCATCTTTCTTTCCTCACAACCACCAGCTTGAAAACATGAGGACCAAAAAATAAGACGATAATCTTTCAATTAAATATCAAAACAACCCAAAACCAAAATAAAGTAACCAACAAAATAACTCCAATGCCATATGTGTATCTGATGAGAGAGACTGTGTAATATGTAATAGCTTTAAAAACCAACTGAAAACCCCAAAGCCAAAAAACCTAACAAAAAAAACTCCGATTTACCCCGATTTATTCTCTTCAGCCCTCTGATGGTGCTGTCTAGCTAGATAAAAAGCAAAACCAGACAAAAAAACAAAAAGCCTTTTTTCCCCAGACTTTCTCACTCTTCTTCCACAACTTGTTGAGTTCTAAACTGATCCCCTCAATTTTGTGTTCAAAAGTGTTGTCACTGGTGTGTGTCGGTATGTATGCGAGTGTGTGTGTCCTGCACCATCTTGACCAAGGCCCGAGATAAAAGGGGGAGTATGCAAAAATTAAATTTGACTTTCTTTGTTGTTGTAAAAGTTATCAAAGACCAAAAGAATAAACTAATTGGTTATGGGGTATTCCTGACAGACAGACAGAGAGTAAAAAATGAAGTAGTAAATCCCGCTTGGCAGAGAGTGATATCTGAGCAAATCCAAAAAAGGAGGCCAATAAAAGACTGTCCAAAGTCGAGACGATGAGGCTATTGTTGAGCAGAAAAAATAAACTCGCCTCCCCGCGCGCCATGAAGCACTCCCAATTAAAAGGTATTGTAAGGTGTGGGCAATAAAAAAACCATAGATGTATATGGGCAAAAAAAGAATCGCAACTTTTTTTGTCAAGAAAATGAAAATACAACTTCCGTTTTTTTGGAACTTGTCTTCAAAAATTATTCCGAGCTAACATTATCCAGCTGCATCTCATCCTCAAAATCCTCTTCGTACGCCAGAGTTCCCCACACTCTCCAGTGAAGAATGCCGAGATGCGCCAAGCGAACGGCCATGTCGTCGACGCCAGCTTCCTCTCGTGGGTCTCGGGAAGCCGTGTTGTCGCCATAAACTCCGTTGCGGGCGTGACTTGGTATCCTTGGTCCGGTAGCAACCGAGAATAGCGCGACAGCAGACAAATTACGGAACTCGCCCACTCGTTTTGAGACATCCACCAATAATCGCTGATAAAAGTGCTGCTCAACCGACTTGAACGCTTCGCTGTGGACATCCGAAACCGCTGCACCCACCATGTGTTCGAACCCAGGAAGTGACAGTGGCGCATTAACAGTCCGAAGGATCTGAATTGAAACAGACTCGGCAAGACACTTCCATCTCTGGACAGGGTTGGCTGCCGGAGGTGCTGTGTGGAGGAGGGCGAGGAGTGAATTGTAAAGCTCCAAGGCCTTGGAGCGAGAATCCCCAAGCTCGGTGCTTGGTTGGGTAAACAGGCAGCCCGAACTCCTGGGCGATGAAAAGTTGGATCCGCGGTCGCTGAACGCAAGACTGGATGGTCGTGACCTCATTGGCGCCGCAAAGTTAAAGTCACCAGAGAATCGGTTGCTGCTTGGTCGCTCTTCGCTGATGTATGACGGTATCCTTGAGGACGACTGAGCCGGTATTGTTACTCTTGAAAGCCGCTCCAATTCGTCGTATTTTCGCATGCAAATCTCCAAGCAGATACTATCGTACAGGTCGGATCTGAGCTTGAGGATGCGGTCCTCATCAAACACAAAGGTTGGCGGTGTGGTGTCGGTCTGTGTTGATGGGAGAATTAATTTGCAAAGAGCCTCGAAGAATACAGCCATGTCGCTAAAGGCAGACATGTATGGTGGTGCAGGAGCCTCGGCGCATAATCTTTCATTTTGCTCCTTGGCTGCACTGTACCACATCCTCGCAGGGTCAATGCTGAGCTTCTGAGATTCGATCTTCTTGATGAAGAAGCGCTGTTCAAAGTGTACCGTGTCCTCGATCAGCACAGGGCGGAGGCATCGGATCTGGTGGTTGGCAACATCCAGCTTCATGGCCTCGAGCACCATCAACAGACTCCGCATCCCCTTGACCAGCTCGGTCGTGTCGTTGTTTCGATTGCCGTTGCTGAGTTCTTGGTACATCTCATCAACCCACTCATCACGCATTGGGGCGCAGTGAAGCTTCAAAACTGCCGACAGCCATGCGGCCAACTTTTCCAGATCAGCGACACCGCGATTGAACTGCTGCATCAAGAGATCCACATTGAGCCCCTCGTTGAGAAGTTCCCGATCGCGCTGTGGTACCAGCGTCTCAATGATGTCCCTGACCGCCCTCAAAAGAACAGGAAGGCACCAGTCTCCGTCACCGTGCCTGGCGTAAAATGTGTCCCGATCCATGACGAACAGATTGAGCTGATCCAAGAGTGCAGTCCAGAACTGGGCCGCCTTTTCTTGTTTCCTCCTGCCCTTCTCGCCATCTAAATTCGGCCTAAAGTGAAGCTCTGGGTCGTAGTTGATATCGTGGCGAAGCTTTGGGTTGTGTATTATCTTGGTGACATCGAGTTCACTGAGTGTTGCCTTGGTAACTGGTGGCTCTAGTGGGCGGTTTGGAGGAGGCGAGTGGTGAGGTGATGGTGATGGCCTCCTCTCTGTGGGTGGTGGCTGGGCTGTGAGGTATTCCTGGTTCGGCTTGGAGTTTGAGCTGGTCGAGCACGTAGACGGGTTCCTAGACAGTGCCGGGGTAGCATTTACCACCGGGGCTCGCTGCTCTGATCCATCCTCCTCCAGTTCCCTCTGGCCACGTGGGAGATCTTGTGGGAGCTGCAGGGAAGCTGGGGTTTCCGGCTCTGCCGGTGGGTTTCGGGTTTCCGGGGCCGTCTCGGTCGGTATTGGCTCCTCCCCGGATTCTTGTCTCCTGTGTGTAGGCATGTGGCTCTCAATTCCCCCTCCGGCACCCTGATCGCCCATTTTGGACAGACGTGGGTGTAGAAATAATCGAGGCTAGAGGCAGTGAGCTCAAAGCAGAGATCTATTCGACAGCTGCGAAAAGCAACGGAAAAAAGCCCCTTTGGCTCTATAATATATAGACGGAAAGGGGGGCGGGCTAGCGATAAGGGGTCAGCTCAATGCAAAGTACTCGAAGCGGAAAGAGGATGAGGATAACTGCAGGAAGGCGGGCAAACAAAGTGGAGGGAAACACAATCTGGAGACGAGAGTCTCGTGAGATCGGGAGGCTGCATAAAGCAATGTACCCATGGCCGCCCTGTCTGGCCAGAGAGCGGAGGATCCTCGAGGGGTACCGACCGGCAGAAGCGGTTGTGTACATGTTTGGACTGTGTGTGTTGTGTCTGTGTATGTGTGCGTATATGTGCAAGAAGAAAAGGCTCACCTGCAAGATTCCTAAAGCAATTGGGACAAACTGATTGCGGGTCGTCGAAATGCGGCGATATCACGGTGAGCAGTCGGTTTTGTTGTTCCCTCTCCTTTTCTTTTGTTGTATATATTCCACAAGCTTGCGCTCTCTCTTGCTCTTTTTTTCTCTAATAGTCTAAACAGAAGGAAGTGACAGACAACGCAGACAGATGCAATACTTGTTTTCCTTTTTCTTCTCTTTTTCTTCTTCTAAAGCACGCACGCACGACAGGTGCAAGAAGGCGGTGGGCGTCTGCGTCTGCGTCGGTCTTGGTATCGGCGATGTATCGGTATCGGGAACCAGAAGTCCTGCAACCGGCATGCAAGACGAGGAAGGCTTTAATTCTCCTGAAAGATGGTGTTCTAAGTCGACGAAGAGACTGAGAGAGACTGACGAAGAGAGATATGAGAGAGAAGAGAGAAAAAAGAGTGGAAAGCAAACGGATGCGGACCCAAGGTGTGGGTGTGCAGGGCGTCTGCTAATATTAAGTAGATTATTTACCAGGAACAACTGGAACTGGAACTAGTAACGCAAGCAGCTAAACCAAGGAATAAAAAAAATGAATGAGCGAGTGAGAGTCAGAGGGATGGCAAAAAAAGGAGAGTCAAAAAGGGAAAAGAAAGAGCGGACGACACACGATGGATGGATTCCCAAAGAGGCGGGAAAGAAGGAGAGCGGGTGGAGGTGGACATTGGGTGTGGGTGTGGTTCCAAACGCGGCAACGGAGCACTTGGACTTGGGGTCTTGGGCAGGCGGTGGGAAAGTGGGCGGTGGGTGGCTGCACTGACTGCATCCTGTCCCTGGCACATCCTTCCCTGGCAAATCCTAGCATGGGGTCCCGGCATCAGCATGCCTGACCCAGGCGGGTGTGAATGAGATTTTTTGCCAGCGGGAACAAAAAAGCAACAACAGCCCAGAAGCAACCAGCACGCCAACAGCACTAAAACTCCAGGGGTCCCGCGTCCTTGTGCATTTGGTTCCTGACCACATATCAATCGGGATAGGATCACCCCCCCCCCTTCCCATCACACCACGCCGCCTTCCCTCCCGGCCGAGGCGGAGGGGTCCACGCGAATTGGATATTCAGTGCCCACGCCAGGCACCGCCCTTGGGAGAGAGTGGAGGTACCGCATCATAGGTAGCCCTGGGGAAGGGGTTCGAGAAAGAATGAGGAACAGCAAGGGCCCTTTGTCGGGCACCAGGCACCTCAAACAGATCTCAGATTCCAGAACACATGTCTAGAAGGAAAGAAACTTTTGCACGGGTCCCGCGCTGTCAGACAGCCAGGTACCGTTCAGTCGATGGGGGACTGGTTCAGGTGAGGTGGCGGGATGAGTAGAGGCGTCTCACAAACCGTTTTGTTCCGAGCATCCACGATTCATTTATTTTGTGACGGAACCGCGAATGCGACTGCGACCGCGACGAGTTACAACTTACGACTGTCATGCGGGCACGGAAATAGAGGTGGTCAAGGACCCAAGTGCCACATCCGGGCTGATGGTCCATGGATAGGTGAGAGGCGCATAAACTCAAGACTGGTTTGTTGGTGCTTGTATCTGCAGCTAGGTGGTGGTGGCACTATTTTCCCTCTCCCGGTTCTCGGAGTGTGATTGTTGGAAGCAACAGACATGGACGATCGACAGTTGCAGCACTCTCGCCTTGCCCGACGTCGCCGACTCGATTTGACCACCATCCCTTGGCTTGATCTCTGTATAATAAAATGGTTGCCCCAGTGGGGGGATTCCTGCTCGTATTTCAATTCGCCCTTTTGTTTCTTTTCCATTTTCCAGATGGAATGCGTCCCACGGTCGCTCGCCTCAGGGAAGGGATGATCTGGCGGGATGCATGAACTGACTCCTGTTTGAGAATCCATGCATTGGCATCTCCGATCTGATGATACCAAAGACCGGTTACCGACTTTGTTAAAGGAAATGAGGGCCAAAATAGGACGTGGTCCAGAAACTCGGTGTCATCGCGCAACGCCGCTACTTTAAAAAAGTTCAGCCACAGATGGATGACTAGACGCCTCTTTGGGTGATCGTCTCAGCTGCCATATGATACTGGCACGCCGCTTGGCTGTGCAGCTGCATTAGTCTAGACTACAGAAAAAGCCAATCGGATATCCGGCGTCACCAAAGGGAAAAAGAAAAAGGGCAAATTTTACAATTTCCGCAGCTGCAGCAAAGAACAAAACATGCATCTATTTGGTTCTGGTGCTGCACCGACAGGGTAGCATGTTTTCTAAACGAAATCGTGGATTTGATTCACGCAATTCGCACACCCCCTTCCTCACCGTCCTGGGATAACCCGGCCTTTGCTGGTTGACCCTGGCGAGATTGTCCAGACGAGCGGATCTCTAATCCCAGCTGTGAGCCACATGGCCGACCCGCCAAGTTTCGGGGCCGCTTCATCCACTTTGCCGGCGTCTTGAGCGACAACTCGGTATCTTTCTTGGGGGGCGGTCACGGGACGGGGCCATCTGAGGTGATGGGAGATCATCAAATGCAACCTCGACGTCCATCGCCATCACTCTTGTTACGCACGATGTGTTGTCAACAGGCAAGCAGCAAGCAGTCATGCCCAAAGACCAAGGCGCTTGAAGACGTTGAACAACACCCCGCGACGACTGAGATGGCGGGGTTACAACAACAAGCAGGACAACGCATTTTACTTTAGATCATCTTCAATGATTGGTATCTGATCCCCCGATTCCTTCCGCGCCTGGATCCTCCCATCAACTTTCTTGTATCTGAAAAAAAAAATGCAGTTTTGAAACCTCTGTCTTCTCCACTCAAAAAAGGAATCCCAAACCAAACTTGGCTCCATCTTGGAATCAACTTCTCCTTGAAGATCTACCCATATCCACCTTGCAGCCTCACTTTTGAGAAATGGTCTTACAAGTGTTACCCTCTCTTCTTCTGTTTTGTGAAACAATTGTAGGTATCGCTATGACTCATCATCTTTAACGGGGGGATCTCATCCGTAACACACAAGACAAAGCAAGATGTCGCGGATCATTCTTCATTTGTTACTTTTACTCTCAGACTCTTCTTGTTGCTTAAGAATCCACCCACACGTAACGCATTCACGCAGTAAACTGACCAAGTCCAAGCAATGCACTTCGCTGGTCTTGTCAAACAATACAAAAAGGCTATCTACCTCCTGCCGCACGCACCTATCCACCACACCCCACCACACAGGTATTAATATATCATATTATCTTGGTGTATAAGACACAAACCTCAAAGGGAGTGGATTTGTCTGTGTTTTTGCCTTCTTTTGTGTCCCTGTCCGAGTAACCAATTCACACACAAAAAAAAAACAAGAAAAACAAGAAAAATTGACCGAGATCAAGATCCTAGCGTCACACTCCCTTGATGATCGGTATTTTATTTCTTAGGTTTGCCAGTGTTCTTCACGCCTCGCCCTAACAAAACCTGCCTTGCGTTGCCTTTGCCTTTGCCTTGCCCTGCGGTTTTCGTTCCTGCAGAGAGCCGAAGACTTTTTTCAAGACAACAAAAGCAAACTTACCTATATCTTCTCTCGCTTATCATGCATATGTCGGCAGGTAGTCCGAAGACCGAGGACCGAGCTGGCTGCTTGCTGATTGACGAGTGGGCGGCTACATCCACCGATCCACATTGAGGAAAAGAAAGAAGAAGAAAAATGTGATGCTTGCAAAGTTTCTCTCTGTGTATGTGTGTGTGATATCAAAGGCTAGATGCATTTATTGCATTGTTATTTGTCTCCTACCACTCCACAAAGGAAAGCTGCATGTTAGATCACTGCTGTGATCTCGGTCGAGCTGAGTCCAACAGAAAACAAACACTTCTTTGATAACCGAGAGAAAACAAGAAAGGAAAAAACAGGAAGGCGGTCGTTTATTATCTGGCCCCTTCTGATGTAGATGCAGATGTTTCCATCTCGCTACCACAATTTTTTTCCTTTCCTGAAATGGCCAGACCAAGCTGATGGGAGTGAGCGAGCGGGCAAACAACTTCAATTTGCCTCTCGCCTGCATACATATTATATTATAGAAGCAATGCAGAGGCGGCAAAACAACTTTTTGATCGCGAGAAAGCCGACACTAACATCGACATCGATATCGAACAATGACAAAATTGACGGAATGCTGCATGTGATGAGTATCAAGACCTCTTCACCGACGAGACAAAAAGTCATGCACAAAGCAAGGCCGCATAGTCGCTGGCCCTTTGGGACGGATCACGCGAGACCAACATCGCATCAAACTTTAGAGTTACTCTTCTCACGTCAGGTTTTTTTTACTTGTCCACAATCCTTCATCTGATGACCACTTCCAGATCTACTAAACCTCGGAATACATCCAATCAAAAAACATCTACATCATCCTACCCTGTTAAAAGTAAATCCTTCGTAGTACTAGATATTGATATTCCTTGTGGTATTCTTTCCGGACTTGGAAGGAGTGCACCAGACCAGATCAGACGGGACTCTTCAAGATGCTAGTGTATGTAAAACAGCCGAGATGCACGTGAACTCTTCTCAGTGCGGTGTAATGTACACCACCGACCGGTAGAGTGGTACCTATCTACGGTACTGTGACACAACTTCTTTACGAAGGGGGCCGCCAGAGATGCAAATGAGTGTTAAACGATGCAAAGGAAACAAACATACGAGAAGGAAAGCGAGACATGATACATTAGGTAGGAGGAACCCGAGCTTGCCCTAGGTGGTACCAGTACATAAAGGTCGTTTGTGTTATATCATTTTTTGGAAGGGAATAGGTAACAGATCTATACACTATTTCTTGGAAAAGGGGGTGTGAATTTCAACATTGGGATAAAAGACAGTCAGGGGTAAAATAGGATCCCTTTCCCCATCAAACAAATTTATTCAAAACCAAACCAAAACAACAACTGTAAGGCATTCTCAAGAAAAACACAAACTGGCAATTTTTCTTCCACTTTCTAGAAATCGAAAAAAAATGATCAAAGAGGTTTAATCCCTCCTCCTCCTCTCAAGGGGGGGGGGGGGGGGGGGGGCCGCCCAAATAGACCGGTTACAACTCGCCAACCCCCCAAACCCCCATACACCAACCGGCATCCCAACCCCTCCATCCAACAAACAACCAAATTAGACCC
>MU867068.1:497680-510557 GCA_033725935.1 Cladorrhinum sp. PSN259
GCCCCCCCCCCCCCCCCCCCCCCGCCCCCCCCCCCCCCCCCCCCCCCCCCCCCCCCGCCCCCGCCCCCCCCCCCCCAATCCGATCGAGTTGCACAGCTTCCAGTCCAGATTCCCAAAGTGCTTTCCAGCGACAACTTCTTCATCTGTCAACTTTGCTTCAACCGAACAAAAACCATAAACCCCGACGTGTGAAATTAAGCGAAACTACTTTCCATCACGAACTCAATTCTCCAACCAAACAACCACATTCTCAATAACGCGACAACCCGCATCAACACTCTCTCCAAACTCATCATCCAAAAACAACCCATACATCACACATTCCATCAACCTACAAATTTTCAAGATGGAACCAAGAGCAAGAGCCGGCAAAAATGTCGGCAAAATGAACTTTGGCCATCCCGAACGTACATCATCTCCCTCTGGGCCCTCTTTATCTCTATTCCCAAACTAACATTTTCATTCAAGTGGCCCAACTCCTCTTCTCCCACGGCGACACACGCACCCCCCTCCCCGACACGGTCCGCGTCCTAGACGAGATCCTCACAGACTTCATCCAGGGCGTCTCGTTCGAGGCGACCCGCGCGGCCCACCACGCCGGCAGACAAAAAGTAAAATTCGAAGACTTCGAGTTCGCCATGCGCCGCAACCCGAGGTTCATGGGCAAGATACAGGAAGTGTTTGAGAAGAAGAAGGAGATCGAAGCCGCGCGCAAGAACTTCAACATTGAAGACCAACTTACCAAGGATACGGAGAAGGAAGAGAAGAAGGATAAAGACAAAGTTGGGGGGGAGAAAGAAAAGGACGGGAGTAAAAGCGAGAAGAGCAAGAGGGGGAGGCCGAAGAAGGATAAGAGCGGTGCCGCGGCTGGTGGTGGTGGTAATAATGCTGAGGAGAGTGGCGGTGGGAGTCAGGCTGGAGGAGGAGGGGTGGTGGGAGGAGGGATGATGATGGATATTGGTGAGGAGGATTTGGATGAGGGGGATGATGATTTGGAGTTGTGAAGGAGGGATCCGTGACAAACTTCAATCCGCAGCCTCCTCACCGGTCTATCTGCTTCCATGACAATTTCCCAGCGGTATACTCGCAGGATTCAGTGGTGGAAGGCTTGAGATGGAAGAGAAAGGAAAGGGAAAGAGGGAATGTAATGGCGATGGTGTGGTTAAGGAATGATGTTTGTTGGTGGTGGGTTAATCTGCATATAGCGAAGGGCGTTTTTGGGCATATTAATGATGGGTATTTGCTTTGGGTTCAGAATGAATGGGAGCATACGATACGGCGTTTGCTTGATTTGCCGGGAAGAGGGGATATTATGGCAACTGTCAACATCAATGTTTTATGGGCGGGTTAAGTTAAAGAGATCATATTACAAAATGAGTTTGGGTCATCATTATTTAGGGAATTATATCTAATATTTCACATCATCCCCACAAGGTTCTGGAGGCCTTCTTTCTGGTGATGAGATGCCAAAGGACCTTCAACTCTACTTTTCTCTTCCTCGTAATCATCTCACACCATACACCGACTCTAACGCATGATATCCACAAATTCACCAGAAAAAAAGGCATACGGAACCAAACAAATAAACAATGCCATGATATGCTACGTGATACAGACAGCAGTCCCAACAACAAACCAAAAAAAGGACAATGAGGCTATTCATACACAGCTTGCTGTTTCTGTTCTATGTTCCTTCATCACAATAACAACAGCTCCCATTCCCCTTCTAATAGTAATAAGAATGAAAAAAAAAAGAAATTTAACCCAAATACTCTGCCAACTCCTCACTCTCCTCCAACATCGTAGAAAAGCTAAACGGCGCAAACGGCCAACCGCCAAACTCTGCAAACTTGCTAAACGACTCAACCCATGCCAGACGCAGCGAGTGCAACATGGCTGACACACCCTCCATGATAATGAGAATGATGCAACTGAGACAGAAAAAGGCAGCAAATACAACAACCAGGATAATCGCATCAATAACGGTACCACCGAAGCTGGTGCCGTCCTTGCCGAGGTTCAACATGGGCTTGAGTGCAGGGCCCATCGTCATACTCCACAACACAGCCGAGAGCTGCTGGTGAGCAAGGGACAAAGCCCAAAGACGAAGGTAAGAAGCAGTGTGAGACACACAGTTCAGGCAGAATTCTGTTGATCATCGAGTTAGTAATTTGTAGCTGTAAGTGTAATGCCGAAGGGAAAGGGGAAACGTACCAATGGTATGGATAACTTGATGAATCATGACCTCGCTGAACTCAAACTCCTCGTGTTCCTCATCTTCGTGATCCACGCCCTGCGCGATCATAGCGACTCCTTCGCCATCGCTTTCCGCACTGTGTCTACCATTACCGTTGCCGTGATCTTGGTCGTCGTCGTCGTCCAAGGCGCTGACTCTTGATCGCTCGCCGATCCCGCGATAGCCTTTAGCGCGGGCACGGTTGTGCTCCCAGCGCAGATAGAAGGGCTTGAAGAACAAGAGAACTGGCACCTGCACAACAGCGAGCAGCAAGAGAAATATCTGAATGCCTGCCTGATGAGGATAAAGCTCCATGCCACCATCAAGGGTACCCGGTTGCAAGAACATGTAAATGAGCATGTTCAAGAGACCGGGCGCAGGCTTGCCAATGCCGGGCCAATCGACGCTCCACTTGTAAATGATGCAGACGACAAGGTAACCAAAGATGGACTGGAAAAAAATCATGCCTGGAACAAAGTTGCCCCAAATGTCGACGGGCTTCTTGAAGTGTCTGGCGTTGATGTATGCGAAACACAGAGAGTAGGTCATGTGGGCCCAGCCTAGAATGATACTCATCTTCATCTTGTAGCTGTTGCTGAAGAGAAGATCATTCTCAGTGCCGTGCCATCTCCAGTCAAGGCCAAATGGGTAACGATAGTCGCCCTTGAGTTTGGCGACAAGGGTCTGTCCTTTCTTGTAATCTTCTGGCACATCCCACTCCCACTGACTCTCAAACAGCGTCATCGACTTGGAAAATGCATCGTTGTAGATAAGACCGGTGTAGAGGGAGAAAACAGCCATGACGAGAGCGATGTAGCGACCGTAATAAACCATAGCGAAAAGCTCAAAGGTGACCTTCTTGAGGGGTTTTTCCCAGTAGATCATGGCCAGAGCAGCGCTGAGCATGATGACTGCGTGACCAAAGTCACCAAACATGACTGCGAACAGGAAAGGGAAAGTAACAATAACGGGGATGGCAGGGTTGACTTCCTGGTATGTGGCGGTACCATAGGCATTGACGATGGTTTGGAAGGCCTCGGTAAATTTATTGGTCTTGAGGTATGTGGGAGGCTTCTTGTTGGTGCGAATCTCCTGGATAATGGACGGGACCGAAAGACCAGCGCGGTTGGTCACATCCTGCAGAGTCGATCTGATCAGGGGCAAATCGTTGGTAGGACACCAACCCTCGGCGATGAGGGTGCGCCGGGCACGATCGTAGGAGAAGAGGTTGAGAGTGTTATAAACAGCCTTCTCCTTGCCCACGAGAACAACCCAGTGAGCCAGAGAACGGGAAATCTGGGTTAGCTCGGCCTCGAGGGTCTGCTGGGTGGTGCGCAGGACGTTCTGGACATCGTTAAGCTTGTTGTTGACGTCGTGCACCTGATCCCTTCGCAAATCGCTATTCTCGTCGACATTGTAAACCTCGGCATTCATTGACTCGGAAATCTTGCGGATCTTGGCGAGAATCTCCTTGCCGTGGGCAAAGATGACGAAGACATTCTTGTGGATCGATTCGTTGGTTGAGGGATCGACCAGGGGCTCGGGGATCTCGGCTTGGTTCATGTAAAGGTTTCCACGCAGCGTTCTCCAGAGAATGCGCTCAAAGGCAGCAACACGGTCCCTAGCAATGACGCCAGCAACGAAGCCAATGTTCATTCCCGAGAAGGAGCGCTCGACGTCAGCAGCGCCATTGTGTTGCTCGACATCCTGGAGCAGGGGTGCGTCATCATTATCGATCGAGGCGCGGATCTCCTCTACACTGCCGTGGGCGCGGTCAAAGAAGCCGCCGGCCTCGCGCAGAACCCAGCGCCACTCGGTGAGCTCGACCTCGCGCTTCTTCAGTGTCTCGTAGCTCTCATTGAGCGACGAGACTCGCTGTTCGAGGCTCTGGCTGCGTTCGGCCAACTCGTCGATTTCGGTGGTGGTCGGGGGAGCTAGCGTCTCGACGTCCAGGTCGAGCTTTCGGAGAGGAATACCAGCCTTCTCCATCTGGACGTGGAAGTAACCTATTCATGTCTGTTAGATGGGTCGGTCTGGAGGTTGGAGGCGGGGATCTTGGCATACGAAGCTGGCGCTCGACATTGTCGAGGCGGCGGATGTCTTGGGTAAAAGCTCTTTGGAAAGCACTCAATTCCGAGTTGAGCTGGAATCGGATGAGAAGGTGTTAGTAGAGAATTCAATGCGGCTATAGAGAAACATACATCGCGGAACTGCACAAGGCCGAGTTCGCCCAGCGCGTTGACGACTTCGCGGCCTATTTCGTTGGAAATGTAGAGCTGGACCATGCTCATCTCCGCAGAGCGGAATGGCGTGTCCTGTGTCGGAGCCATCGCGGGGCTTGTTTGGCGATGGCCACGATGGTGTTGTTATTTGAGGTATGATGTGTTTGTTGGAGTTTGTTGGAGTTGCAGGTTGCGGCAACTGGAACTTGCAGGTGCTGGGACACAGCTGTTGCAGGCGGCCTGCAGCGAGCCAACCAACCAATGCCAAGCCACGGCACAGATGCACAGGAGTACGTACACTACATCATCGATGCCCCACTTTAGCTACAATATATTTATTCATGAGTTCGGTTTCTGTTGCTGTGGATTATTGGGGAAGCGAGGAATGCTTTCTCGTGATGCTGCTGATGAATACCACCTGCAGGCACTTAACTCAAGTACTATTTTTGTCTTCTTCCTGTCATACGTCTCTCAGTGCAGCCTGTTTGTCAACAACCGTTTGGAATTCATTGAATATTTTAAAGCCTTTTTCCCTTTTCTACACCCCATTCGATTCCTGCGGTCAACAGTTTCGAGATACCTACCCGGTTTGCAAGAGAAGACAGGGAAGGCCATCATCCCAAGGATTGGTGAGGTCCATGGGTAAGCATAACTGAGTAATAGTCATTGGGATAGGTACATACCAGAAAAGTAATAGGTAACAGCGAAAATAAATATGCTGCATGTCTTCTTTTTTTATATTCTTCTATTGAGAAAAATAAGAAAGCCTCTTTCGTGACTCACCTATTCGGCTTCCATTTCATGCATGTCTATGCTGCTTATGTTTAAACCTATCTATCTTACTTCTTTTTATATCTATTATACTCCGTTCACCTCTATCATATTCAACTTCACACACAAAATGGAGGACAAAGGCGACAAAAGGAGCATTCAGATAATCAATAACACAAGATATATTCCGCCATGTCTTTGGTCCTAATTAATAATATAAAGTACGCTCGCCTACCGCTGCAGGCCCGCCGACGACACCAACAGAACAAGGAACAGACGCTTCATCCGACCACACAACCCTGTCAAGCACACGGTACCTCACTTCGGCATTGCCCCCATCATCATCATCATCATCATCATCACCTGGACTTGCCCGATAAAACACGTACAGCTCATCGTCAAATACAGTGGCCCATGGGTTGTCAGAGATGATGCCGCCGTCAATTTCAATAGTCCAGTGAGTATGGGCCCAACCATTCTGCTCTGTGCTCTCCTCAAATACCCAGCAAAATAACTCACCACACTTATCCACATCTTTTGGACAATAGAGACAGTACATTTTATCATCGTATACCACGACGGCCGGTGAGCCAGACATTTCTGGGCCTCGCACCTTTTCGGTAACCCAGCTTGCCCCACCCCAGAGATGGTACCGCAACGAACCGTCTTCCTGAGGATCATGATAGAAGCGATAGGTGCAACCCCTGTAAGTCACAACGGCAGACCCGGGTGCCCAAAGGATGCCGGTATATTGCTCTTCTCCAACCCAGTTGTATTTCTGAAACGTGTTGAAGCGGGCCTGGCCATTGTCATCCCGGTAAAAGCAGTAAACCGCATCCTCAGACATGTTTACTGAGAGGATCTCGGTGCTTTCGGAAAAGGGAATCACTCGGTTGGTCCACCAGCGCTCGCCGTCCCAGATACTGTAACGGATTTGTTTCCCGTAGTCCTTGCACTGGTAAAAGACAAACAGGCCACGGCGAGGGTACTATCCCAATTGTCCCTTGGTGTATTCACACATGCCGAACGCGCCACATGCCATGATGCAGCTGATCTGTTCGAAACCAGGCGGGATATGCCTTTCCGCGTTGCGGTTCAAGACTTTGAGCTTGCCATGATTGTTCTGCCAACCATCGAACGAATATTCGTCCTCTGCGCCAAAGATATGGCATGTCTCGTGGGCAAAGGTGATGCGTTCCTCGTTCGGTTGAGTAAAGTAGGAGCGAAGATCTTCGCGGGGGCCGCATTCCCAGGTACAGCGGAAGCAAATCATGGGTCCCGCTTCAAGTTTGAACGTGTAGGTGTATGCGGGCATGGCTTGAAAGCATTTTGTAAAGAATGCAAGGTATGCGCCTTTGGTCTTGAACTTGGTTCTGAAATAATCGGCAAGCCTGGCGCAACCCAATCCGTTCTGCGAGTAACCCAGCTGCTTGAGAACTGGATTCAGCCAGATGCTTTCATAAGTCTCATCAAGGGGAAGCATACCCTCACCGCCCAATCTTATCTCGTCCAAAGCTCGGTAGTAGATCTGGCCGGATTCCTGATTATCTCCGTGGTAGAAAACAAGCATTTGGTCATTGAAAAGCACTGCTGATGGGGTTCCTGACATGGCCGTCTCTTCCATCTCAACCAGATCAGACCACCCCCACGACCGGCACATCCTTAACTGTAACGCATTGGTTCCAGCCCTTTGGTAGAACAAATGGAGCAGGTCGCCACGAACCACGGCCGTTGCTCCAAGTCCTTGGTATTCCGGCATAACATGCCCGCTCTCCCATGCATTACCGTCAAATATGGAACACTTGATCATACCATGCCATTTGCGGAAGCACAAGATGTATTTTTGCCATACCACGGCTGATATATCATCATACATCCTGACGTCGGGGATCTGTCTCTCGCCCATCCAGGAGGAGCCGTCGAAGATATTATAGCATATCTGTGCGCCCTTGTTGTCATGGTCCCATATATGGCTACTGTAGAAGCACCAAAGGTTGCCCATGTAGACCACGGTAGATAGGCCTTCGCCTCCCATGGCATGGGGCACCCGCCTGTCTTTGCTCCAATTGTCTCCATCAAACACATTGTACAAGACCTCTAGCGCGCGACCGCCGTACCCATGGTGGAAACAATAAATTCTGTCTTTGTAAACCGCTGCCGAAATTTCGCCCCATAGACTGGTATCTGGGATCTGCGGGCCGCCGGTCCAGCTCTTCCCATCGTAAACGTTGTACTTGATCTGGTCCCGTTCGAGATCACGGCCCCTGTAAATGCAGTAAACATGCCCTCGGTAGACCACGGTCGAAATCCTTGACGAGCAACTTTGGCTATTTGGAATAGTTTGTTGTCCTGGAATTTTAATGTGAAGCCGCTCGTAAGTGAATTTAATGTTCGCTGCTGGTTCTAAGGATGCAAGCCAGTTGGTCGCCTCGGCGGCGTTTAGGTTCATGAACTCAATCTCATCGTCGGAAAAAGAGAGCATGCCATCGCCATAGGATACTGCGATTGACCCAACGGCAACGGACCCAGTGAGGGTTGAATTGTCGATATCGATATCGATATCCATGTCCATCCCGTCCTGCGGCGACTCCATCTTGCTAGAAGCTGCAAAGAAATTATGTGGTTGTATGTAGATGAGGAGGAGGAGGTCTTGGTGGTGGTAAACTTTCGTTCCAATTACCCGTGGCATCATGGTTGGTTGTTCCACAGAGAAGTGCTAAGGCAGGAACTTGTCTTCCTGGGAGGGCAAGACCTACTCGGTAGATGGAAGCGCCAGTGTGCGGTGGCTTTTTTCCAAGATATCAACTTTTTAAGTTTCTGGCCATTTTTCTTACTCCTGACCAAGAGACCCATTTCAATCTATTGGTATCGTTAACTGTGCTTATTTTTGCCTTTCTTCTCTCAAAGCTGCCCAATATCAATCAACCAGTTGCACAGTAGAGTAATATTCTTCGCTTCTTTCCCAGCTCAAAAACCCAGCTGGCTGACTTTCATTACACAATAATGCCTCTCAAGAGCTTGGACTTGGAAATATCATTTCCTACCCTTCTTGTCCTTCTTCCCCGCTGCTGCACCACTTCCACTGGGACCACCACCACCCAGACCTCCCATCCCAGGGAATCCTCCCATTCCACCCATGCTCTGCAAGAGACTAGCCATATCAGGCATCCCACCACCTCCTCCTGCACCACCACCTCCCATTCCTCCCATGCTCTGTAGGAGACTAGCCATATCAGGCATTCCTCCACCTGCACCACCTCCTGCTCCACCTGGAGCTCCCTGGCCCATCTGACCCATCATATCCTTAAGGAAATTTTCACTAACGCCTCCACCGGTCATTGCAGGACTGTAATGCGGCAGCAACTCATTTATCTTCCACCCTCTGGGAACAGCAGGTCTAGGCCATTTCTCGCCTTTAGCGGGTGGCGGGGGGACGCCTCTAACCATTACCCTTAGCGCATTACTGTCTTCAGTAACTGGGTTCGCCTTTAGATGCTTGGCAATGAGAATATACAAGTGATGTTTGTTCTTGACTGTCGGGTGATTTGACAAGTCGACCTTGACGCGGCCGGGGTTCGCCCAGTCCTTGGGATGTACCTTGCCAGCTTCGAGTACCGTGGAGAGACGGAGGTTCGAACAAGCATGGACTATTTCAGTTGCTAGAGGGTTTTTGACAGCGAGGGAAGCAGGGACTCGTCTGCCTTCAGCCCTGGTGCGAGTTGCGTCGAAGTAGATTGGGTAAATGCAGGAGAAGGATTTCCAGACTGACGGATCGACGGATGGTTGAGAGACGGGGGGCATAAATTCTTGTTTTAGCTGGTGTTGTTGCTGCTGTTGGGGAGCTGCACGGGAGGCAGAGGAGGAGGGTTGTTGGGAGGGGCGGGCGCGGAGGATGTCTGATTCGACGAAATCGTCAATGTCCTCCTCTGAGGGGTCGGAGAGGTTCCCGTGGTCGGACTCTGAGTCGGAGACTTCTTCTATCCTTGGGTGGGACATTTTGGCGGGTGGTTGTGGTGTTGGTGATATGTCGTGCCAAAATTGATGATGGAGTGATGTGTGGTGGGGGAGGCTTGTTTTTGACAACAAGCAGCGACAAGAACAGCTTCGAGTTCCAAAAGAGCGAGGTGAATAGTGGGGTTTGAGCTGGTCTGGCGGGTGGACATGAAATAAGGTTTGGTCTGTGCAACGCGGCAGAAGCGGGGCCGATGGGGAGAAAGTCGTGGGAATTTATTGGAGCGGTTGCAGAGGACCGGCACTGCTTTTGCATTTGTCGCTACAGTTTATTGGTCGCCTGCTTCAGCGTGTAATTGGCCTTGCAAGGGTCCTTCTTGTCCAATTCATCCACTGGATTGAACTTCACTTTGCGACAACACTGTGCACTTTGCCCATCAGCTAAGCTTGCAAAAATGATGGAGAATCAATGGTCCAGATAAGAGAAGATGTTCAAGGGTTGCTTCTAGGAACAGGTAGATGATTATGAAAAATAAAGATTTCAACATGTTACATCCTTCTGCGGTTCTGCCCGCACAGGCAAGGCAGGCACGGTAAAATCGGACGAATCGCAGCGTCAGCCTCACGAATCACAAGACGTCCACGGTCGCTGAAGCCACAGAGTGCCGACAAACCTTCTTCTTCGCTCCTTCCACTTTCCAACAATTTAACATCGGTCTCAACCTGCAACTGGAATCTTGATCACGGGGCATCCAATAATTGCGCCGTCTTGGTATAGGCACCTACCGATTTGCGCATCCATCCATTTCCAGCAGCTGCGACACAGTACGAGAAACACTGGATCAATAATCACCACACATTTCACTCCCTCCTCCGCTGCAAACCCGCATCACTGGATATTCATCAGACAGAACTTTGAGGAAATTATTATGCGTTCAGATTCAGATTTACGTCTCTCAGTATTTTAATCAGCCATACAAACATCAGCCGGACGCACGACAAAAAATAGAAAGAAAGAAAACTGCCATGGATCCCAAAATAGTGGACTTCGTCCAGCGATTTCAGGCCTTGCAAGGGGTCCGGGATTCTCAAGAAGATCTTATCAGGGACCTTCTCGTGTATGCCGAAGGCGTACAGTCTGCCCTACAGGCCGAAAATATGGCCTTGGTAAACAAATTACAAGAGCTGCAGTTGGACCTTGAGGACGCCACCAGGTCCAGACGTGAATTGCAACAGCATTTACAGCAGATGGAAACTCATAAATCAGACATCATCCTTGAAAACGGTCGGTTGAAGGTCAGTTATGGACATCATTTTGGACGTTTCGCACCGGAACCCAAGATCCAGTTCACTGACCCCTAAACAGGACACGAATCCTTATGTCGTTGTCTTGATAGACGGCGATGGCCTGTTTTTCAAGGAGAATCTTGTGAGACAGGGCCTTTCCGGTGGAAAACAAGCCGCATACGGTCTTCGGTCTTCTATTTTGTCCCAGTGTGGTGCCTACGCCAAGAACATTGAAGTTGTTGCAAACATCTACGTCAATTTGGCCGGCTTATGCAAAGCCATGCGCCGCGACGGCAGCGTCGACAACGAAAGCGACATGAAAGACTTCTCTTTGGGCTTCACCCAGGCGAAAGCTTCATTCGATGTCATCGACGTGGGCCACGGGAAAGAACGGGCAGACAACAAGATCAAAGAAAACACCAAATGGCACCTCAGAAACTTGAATTGCAAACAGGTCATCCTGGGCATCTCCCATGACGCCGGATATGCGCCCTTTCTTGACGAGCTTTTTCAGGATCCCGGCGTCAAGGTTCGAATCACAGTCTTGGAAGGCATTCCCCTGGTGCGCGAGCTCGAGGCCACTCGCGTCAACATTCTGAACCTGAACGAAGGCCTCTTCAGGGCAGAGAAGCTTATTGACAAGATTGAGCAGGCATCGTCCGTGCCACCGACACCTACTCTCGATGTGAAGCCAGCTGTTCCAAAAACAAAAACCCCTGTTGCTGATGTCAAGGTCGCCGTTCCGAACAACAACAATAACAACAACAACAACAACAACAACAACAACAACAACAACAACAACAACAACAACAACAACAACAACAACAACAACAACAACAACAACAACAACAACAGAGCACCTGTGATTGATGTCAAGACAGTCATCAAGAGCAAGCGCGACAGTGTCAGCAGCGCTAACAGCGCTGGGACGGCAACGCCTGCGACATCTACTGCCTCTACTCCAGTTCCAACTCCCGCAACGACGGTCTCGGCCACGGCGGCGGTGACGTATGCCAGGGCTATCAAAACAGTCACACCTCCGCCCCCTGCCCCCACCATTACTTTGCCCATTAAAGCACGCGCACCGGTTCCCAAGCCCGCGCCACCTCCGAAGGCTGCCCCGTGGAACCCTGGCGCACGAGGATTGGACCCTCCACTCGAGGTCTCGCAGACCGCGTTGGACAATATCAAGAAAAGAAAAGATCACAACAAGCTTTGCAACAATCATTATCTGAGAGGACCCTGTAGCAAAGGGGATTCCTGCCACTTTGAGCACAAGTACAAACCTACAAAGGATGAGCTGGTGGCCATTGCTTTTTTGACGAGGCTCAATCCTTGTTCACAGGGTCAGGATTGTGACGTTGCGGACTGCATTTATGGGCATCACGTAGGTCTTCCTTGGTAACATTCTTTGTGCATTCGCTAACCGCCTGCTTGTATGACAGTGTCCTAGTGTCATTAACGGCATCTGTTCGCACCCCTTTTGCAAGTTTGGGAAAGAGGACCATCCTCCCGGGACGAAGTTCAAGCCTCACAAGCACGAGCGAAGTTAAAGTACGGTGGGTGGGCAAAAGAAAACACGAGTAAGGGGGGTAAAAAACACAAGGGGTGAAAGTTTTGTGGTAGTCTTGTATAAGTTTTCTTTCTTTAAATCCCCATACCGGTTTGAGATTATTATTTGTGAAAAAGAAAATTACTTTAATCAATTGCTATTGAAAAATATCGTGCGTGGTGGTGATACTTGAAATATATGTTTTATACACTTTTTTCTGTCTGTTTTTGGCTCCATTTTGATGCTGACTCTGACTCTGTATACTATACCTTTCTATGCCTTTATGACCTCCACTTTTTCGGGCATTTTTAATGCCTTTTACCCCTTTTTCATATTTATTCCAGATTCCACTTCATACTGACATATGTTTTCTTTTTATCCCTATTCCTCCAATATCTTTCTTTACATCCAGTTGTTTAGCCTCTCTGCCAAGATATTCTCTTGAAACTCGACGTAACTTGCTACGGTGCGGCTACTTGAATAACTTTTACATGGAACAAAGAATTACTAGTCAAACTGTGTATATATAGCATGGCCCTTTTGCACACTCCCTTTACGCACTCCTTTACACCACTTTTATACGCTCTCGTCTTTACACACTTGGATCTTTTCCACTCCTTCTATCACGATGAACAACAAAAGTAGCGTAATGAAACCCCCCCACGGAAAAAACAACTTTAACGCTAACAACATTGAACAGAAAAAGGCTATGCATCTCTAACGGGGTATATATCCTAAAGCATACAACTTTTTTTGATCTTACTCTTTCCTTTCTCTTCTTCCTCCAACAATGGGGGGGGGGGGGGGGGGGGGGGGGGGGGGGGGGGGGGGGGGGGGGGGGGGGGGGCCGGGGCGGGG